>WBND01001287.1:88411-113303 GCA_013398595.1 Tychaedon coryphoeus
AAAAAAGAAAGAAAGAAAGAAAGAAAGAAAGAAAGAAAGAAAGAAAGAAAGAAAGAAAGAAAGAAAGAAAGGATCTCCAGAAAACTGCATTTGAAATGAGAGTGTTTCTGAACAATAAGGAAATTAGGTAAGGAAAATATATATTATTCTTGTATTTCTGATTTTGTTTTATCAGAACTTTTAACAATACCTTAAGCCAAGTAATCGTCTAAAAAGTCTGTTTTATTTACTATTCATGATTAACATAGAGCTCTTATCTGTACCCAAGGAATCAATTAGTGAAATAAAACAAAAGATGGTCTTGGGGAAGCACTCTATTTTCTATCAACACTCACACAGTTTTCTGGAGCACTTTAACAATACCAGTCTGTGAAAATGCTGTCACAAATTGGAGGGTTTGCATTTTTGGAACAAAAACATTTCTCAAAAAAATACTCTAAAATAATAGATATGTACACTATATATGTACACCTGACCTTTGAAATAATTGCTGACTTCCTAGATGGAGAAATGTGCCCATTTTGCAATCACTTCTGACTTTTTCTGGCTCTTTATTGACCTCCAGAGCTTTTAAAGTATTTCTCCTTTCCTAATCCAACTGGAGCAGCTCCAGGGTTCCCTCACATTGTGGTGCCTCCCAGTGAGGTGAAATGATCCAACCACGTCTTTCATCCCAAATGTTAAGAATTTTGGGGTTTCTGTTGCTGAAAGGTTTTTTAGTTAATTATTTGGGATGATTTCCTGCCTGCTATATCTTGTTCCTCAGTAGAAATAACATTGCTTTACTCCCACATAAGTTTGTTTTTTAGACTTTTCAGTAAAATATTACAAGATTAAAAAAAAAAAAACTCACAAAAAAACCCCAAACAATAAAATAACAAAAACAAAAAACAAACAAACAACAAAAAAAATATAAAGAACTAGTTGAAAAAACACATTATTTCTATTATTGAAAGAAATCTGCCTACTCCTGTGCTGACACTTTGATTTCCTGAACTCCCTCCAGCTTTATTCAGGCGATGTTTTAGAGAAAAAGCCAGAACCTCAGATCTTTTGTTTCACTGTTGGGTGCCAGACCTTTATGCATGTGCACATCTGATAATCACATCAGGCACTCTGGTCAACTGCAAACCAACTTTCCACCAAGCAGTGTTTGACCAGAGAGAAACAAAGCACTCTTTGCCCTCAACATCCTGTTTGATGTGTCTTGTAAAATGTAAGATATTAAAACTTACAATTATATATCATTACTAATATTAAAATATAATATTGGTATATTTTTATTTATCTTTTCAAATGCTGGTACTTCACCAGACTCTTCTTGGATGCCAAAGTTAGGTTAGAAGGTCAAATTTAATCCTTATTTGCACATTAATTAACCCAAGCAAGAGCTCTTAGACCAATCCATGAGAGTCAATTCCTTGAAGAAATTGAATTAACTTTTTTTTTTAATCCCCACAACTTTTAATGTTGCTCTTGTGAATTAGTTGTAGCTTAAAACTCTAGAGATGTTCCAAAACTGAAAATCAGAGTCAAACACTGGGTTTCTTGTTTACACAGATTATATAGATTATATTTACTAGTAAAAATAATGCAGTGTGGGCTCTCACCAGCATTCATCACATTTCTTATGTGAAAAACACATGAACTCATGTTACCAGCAAATATTTCGAGTAACAGCTTATCTTTGAACTTTTAAATTGTAATTTTTTTTAAAAAATAATTTTAACGGCTTTTAGATGGTTTTTTGGGTTGCAATTTTTTTAAATAAAAAAAAAAAAAAACACAAGATGAAGCTGATTTTTTTTATTTTTATCGTCACAGCATAAATATCCACACCCCAAATTTTAAATCTAGAAGTGAAACGCTCTCTTTCAGGAAGGCAAAAAGTACAAAATAATGAAACGTCTCACCATTTCTGTGGGGACTGAACTCTTTACAATTTATTGTTTTCATACACTCAGTAACAAATATTCACAAGATTTATTCTCTGCTACTTCTCATTATCAAGTTGGATGAATCTAAAACAAGAAACCTGTTCCCACCAATGGCTGAATTCTCTCTCCATGACTAAATTTACAGCTCATGTCAAATCCTTCACCTGCAGAAAAAAAATCCTCTATTTTTTTATTTTATACCAGTGCTTTCTTCCATTTTACCTCAAGGCATTCAGTAGGAAAACAACATAATGTACTTTAAAAATTAATTATTATGTATCAAGACTCTTGAGAGCTACTGCTCTTCATGGCTTATTTCACCTAATCTGTTCACTTTATAGCACTTAATTTGTTCATCTTTAGACTTATTTATTCGATTTAATATTCAGAATTGAAATCTGTACCTGATGAAAAATATTTGACTCAAATTGTCAGTCTGAAGAAATTGCTGAAACATTTTATTGTTGCTGTTTCATAGATATTGAAGTCAATCCAGTCAAGGGCTCGATTCCTTGTAATATTTATGACTCCAGGGAACTCTTGTATCCACATTTCCTATAACTCTGCTTTGATGAAAGCAAAAATTTATAAAGTTACATGTAAGGAAATGCTTTTAGCTATGATATTGCAGTATAAATTATCACATAATGCTACCTTGAATGAGACTTTTTTAAAACAGGACAGTTCCATCAGTAGAAGAGGAAATGTGTGATTTGACAGAAAAAAGTAAAAAAAAAAAAATTGTTCTTTCACTGCCTGAGAAGGGAAAAAAAAAGAAAAAAAGGAGACTTGAGAATATTCAGCATAGCAGCCAGGCACTGATTCAATGAAGGGTAATATCCTAAAAGTAATTTTTGTGTAAAGATTATTAGTGCATTTCACAGATTGCTGAATTATTTTATCTTTTAGAAACCGGTCTTTAAAATCTTCATGCAGGTTAAGACAGCATAAATTACCCATTACTTTACTATCATTTTTTCTGCCAGGCATTTTTCCACCAAGCATTTCACTCAGCTGCTGATCAGGTTTGAATTCCACAAGAAAAAAAAAAAAAACCAAAACAACAAAACAACAACAACAAAAAAACCACAAACAAACAAACAAAATAAAATAAAATAATAATTTTAAAAATCCTCCTCAGCCCATTAGGAATAGGAAAAACTATTTGCAATTATTTTCATGGTAGGATGCCAGTGTGGTTCCATTTTCTGTTCACGTCAGAGCTTTTACCAGGTGAACAGGCCAGGGAGATTCTGTTGCTTTACACATTCTCTGATGATTAGGGGTGCTCTGACCTTCCCAAATATTATATAAATGCCTGAAACCCCTTTTCCTCCTCAGCTGCTTGCAGATCTACAGCTAACCTGTAGGGAAACTACAGGATGTATTAACCAATTAAAGATTTAACCAATTTAATTTAACCAATTAAATTAATTTAAAGAATTGAATTGAAGGAGGTCACACTGATACAAAACTCACAAATCTATCACATTTGGGTTCAGCTAATAAAGGAATCATCTTACTTTTTAAGCTTTGTTAATTTGGTAGAGGAGGAGCATCCTGTGACTACTGAGCTTAGAAGACTTGAAAGTGTTTTAAATGGGATCAAAATGTGCATTTGTAATGAAATCTTGTGAAATTCACATTGATTTAAATGGCTCCAGGTTTTTTGGTCTGCATTTTCTCTCAGCTGGATAATTTTAACTTCATGGACAAATATCACAGAGGAGGAAATGCCTCATTCAGCAGATGGCAGGTCACAGGTACCTGAATTTTTGGGGCCATGCAAGAACTGCCGTTTGGTAGATCAAGTTAATTCCTTCTTTAGCAACACCAGATCACCACTTTGCAAATATATTTAACTGGTGTTTAACTGAAATCTCTGAAATATTTATTCAAAGCACGATTTTGCCTCTTCCCTTAAATTTTTCAGCCAGGTTTATAGCTCTCAACTGGGACATTTTTTCCTATGGGTGCAAGAAAGGAAAAGTCTTCTCTTTGTTGTATTACTGTGAAGTTTACAGAGTCAGCTTTAGTGCTGTGAATCTCTCCTTCACTTTGAGTAAGAAATCTGTCTTGTGGGTGGAAAAATGGATTTGTTTCCTGATCTGATTGGTTCAGCATCTTGGCTGGCTGACATTTCTCTCCATCGTGACACGTCAGTAGCTTGTTCCAAAAATTCACTAAGGAGATGCATGAGATGAGAATATAAACCCACCAGAGCTAGTTGTCATTCTTAAAAACTCTTAATATTCTTAAATAATCTGGTATTCCAGATTAAAACTTTTATTTTTATCTAAGTTTTCATTCCCTTACAGCAGTTAAGTTTAGTACAGGCACAGGATCACCCACGGATTTCCAATTTTCTGGCAAATCAAGGATGTAAAATTCTAGGTATTCAAACCTTGTCCATGCCCTCTCTTCCTTAAATTTTAATTATTAATCTGTTTTATAACTATAACCCACTTCAATGTGTACATTGCCAAAATTTCTCAGCTCTGCCACACCTGCAACCTCTGAGAGTCAGAGTTTCAGGTGTTTCTTTTTCATATCCTGCCTCTCAATCAGAGAAAAAAAATTTAGACTGCTGAAACTTACTGATGTTAATTGTAGACAGTACTGTAAAACTGTTTAAACCTAAGTAAATTTATAAAATACTTAAAACTGGTGCATTATCTTGATATGACTTTCAAGAGCATTATTCCCCTGAACAGTAGATTTTAGCTATTGTAGCATAATTTGAATATAGTAACAAAACAGGCAAGTTTAAAACCTTAATTAGAAATTGAAAGCAATTCCTGTCAATCACAGATTTCAATGGATAGTCCCTAACTGTGCATCTAATTCCAAATGATGCTCTGGATGTGTCTCTAGCAACAGCAACATGTGTGAAAAAAAGATTCAGCCTATTCTGATACAGAAATACATCCACACAGATGTGCATAGAGCATTTGCACAAATGCAATAATTGTTATGGAATTTTCGGGTAATTTCTTGTTCAAAGAACCCTTTCACTCCTCAAGCAGCTGGTCAAGATGTTTTACCTGTTCTAAGATTTCATTATACTTTAATAAGATGGCTTTAAAAACTCTCCTTATTTACCTGTGGTCTGAAATTTGCATGTTAAGCGCTTTAGAATCTGAATTTTTAATGTTTGTTACACCAAATTATGGCAGCCTATCAGCTCAAGCATACAAATCTCAGCCATTTCAAACAGAAAAGAAAGCCTAACAAGCATACTGTCATAAAATATAAGTAAAGTGGTTTTTCCCTCTCAAAATAAAATTTTGTTTGTTTGTTTGTTTATTGGTCTGAGATGAATGCCATGAAGTCTATGTCACAGAAAGAAAGGGGGAGTTGTCTGTTTTTTGTTTGTTTGGGTTTGTTTGTTTGTTTTAAATACATAGCTAGATTATATGATCCCTTTTCAGAAAAAAAAAAAAGAATTGAATTTTTTTTTTTTTCAGAAGAGATTAAGTATATTTTATGGTTTGTCTTTAGCTCATCCTGCTGAAATTGTTTTCTATTGCAGAAGACTGGATTGATGTCTGCTCAGATTTAAATCTCCCCCACATACTCTTTTTTGCTCTGTCCCTTGCATTGAATAATTGTGGTTTTGATAAATCTGTTTTGAGGGTGCTCACTCCAGTGCTTGACTGAGCACTAAACACAGCAGTCACTCACATAATCTGTACAAAGAGCTTTCCCAGCTGAGTTTCTGCTGTAGTCCATGGATCAAACTCATAATGTGAAACATAAAAGCATCAAGAGAGAGCACCAGTGGTTTTTACTTGTGTAAAATAAATGGAATTAACCCATGGGCTGCACTGCATTATTGCTGGTATCTCTCAGTTTTGATAATTTCCTTGCTAAAATGGTAAATTCTGATGTCTGAGGAATGTAAAACAGATTGCAACAAACATGAGATGTGGGAGTCTGCTGGTGTGACTTAAATGAGTCTGTCAGCTCATTTGGTCTTTAAATGCTACTGCTGATCTGATTTTTTTTTTAATTATTATTTTTTATTTCGTGTAAAAGCATTGAAGTTTGTGCTTCAGGAATTCCACCACATTAAATTCTGCAGTCACAAAATTTCAGAAACTTCTGTAGCCAAAATGATGCCATCTATGAATTTAAACTTTTACCAGCATGGCCCATCCAAATGGTAGAGAGGTTAATGCCAATCATAAATGCAACTTTCTAAACCTGGACTTGTAATTCCTAAGAGATTCTGTTCCACTGAACAGAAGTTACTGCACATTGCCTACATATCTATATCTTTTCTAAGCTTACAATGTAAGAAAAATTGTACTTTTCTGTTGCAAAAATCTTCATAACAGACGTTTCCATACATTTGTGGAATATATTTAACATTTCAGGGAAAGAATGTGAAGTATGACGTGCTTCTCTGTGGTTTCCTCTTTTACCTGCTTGGTTCTCAAGCAAATAAACAGAACTGACTTTGAATTCTTCTCTTGCCAATGAATGACAAAGTCAGTAGTCACCCATCTTTCCCAAAACTTCAACCACAGTTTGAGTTTTATCTGCATTTAGAAAGAATGAGCTGGAGGGCCCCTCTTGATTCCTTTCAGTTTCCTGGGTTTTTAAGAATTATATTGTTTGTGAAGAAAGTAGAATTAACACATCAGATTGAATCAAATTATTGGTGTTCCATTTATTCTCTGTTTGACCTTATACTGTGAATCTATGAATATCACTAGTTTAGAAAAGTGATATTTGAAAAAAACAAACAAAAAACCCCAGAAATTTAGGTGTATTAGCCAAGGAAAAGTGTGGACAGATACCTCAGTCCTCATTGCTGGGGGCTACAAACCATCTCTGTGCCTTCCCACACGCAGAGCGATTCTACAAGAGACCTGAAGATTTTTAATAAATCTGAACAGATAATATTTTTTTTTTCCAAAACACAGTGCCTCATGGACCCAGAGACAGACAGTCTGTCTCTCCTGCTATTATATCAGAATTATTGATTCCATTTTCATATAACATAAACCTCTCAGAACACTTAACTGGAAGCATGAAAGAGAATAAATTTGAGGTTTAAGATACTAAAGGAAAAAGGAAGTGTTGAAGATGAATTATTTTTTTCTGCATTTCTTTTCCCCCACATTAGAACACTTAGATTCAATGGTCATGTTACTACTCACTGTGCAAAGGTTTCATCTCCCCCTGCTAATATGCTTCTGCAGTTTATAAGGTATTCCAGATGTTGCTTTTGGGGCATTATTTTTGGACATGAAAGCAAAATTTCAATAGGTATTTGTAACTCCTTTAGATGTAGTTTATTACCATTAATCACCACAAATATTTTAAACACAGATTTCAGTGTGCTTCATGAAGTTTGTCTGTTTTAGCCTTCTGTGTGTCTCCTTTACGTTCCAAATTAGTGTTCTGTAATCTAAATTGCATGTGATTCTATGCTCTGTCTGAAATAGGGGATTAGAGGTACAGAATATTTTTCTATTATAAAGAAACTTTAGGCATGTTTTTTTTTTAAAGTAGTAATGCAATTATTTTTATTAAGGTTTTGAGTTAACCCCAGAGTCAATCCTCTGTTAAGAGGATATGCATCTCAATGGAATTTGAGGCATTCCTATAGGAAAAGAGAGAATTTAATCCTAGAAGGTAATTAAATAACTTTTCATGATCTCTGAAATGGAAGGGAGAAAAAAAAAAAGAAAAAGGAGGGGAGTTTTTTACTTTGGAAGCTCATCCTCAATATATTTTTTCCCTGAATCCATTTTAATTCCTTAGAGATTCCACAGACACACACATACATACAGACACACAAATATACACAGAGACAATATTATTCCTTTACTCTTCTCAATCTAAACAACCCTTCTGACCAAATCCAAAATCCCTGAGCCTCAGTAAATCTGTTCTTTTAATTTCAATAAAGTACACACAAGACCTCAGGATGAAATATTATTGTGAGGATTACAGAAAAAAAAAATTGTCTTGATCGTTCCTCTCTACCTCCTGTGCATGTACTTGTTTTCAGTCACTAATTACACTAATTACATCATCTCTAATTGCCCAGGTGTGCAGAACACCCAATGCCTCTTATATTACTGACTCACTTTTTCCCTTACTTCCTCCATTTTCTGTGTTATGGTTATTAAATGTGACAAATGCAGCTGTAAAACTTTCCCTTACACCAGAACAGACAGGAGCTGAACGTGTTTAACATTTATATTTGGGCTGGGGATGTGGCAAGTGCTGTGAGTTGAAGATAGGATGCCTGTGAGTGTTTTTGACAATGTTGGAGAGAACTAAAAGCTCTAAACATTTGGAAAAAGCCAAACAACAATGTGCTAAGTAATGCTGCTGTTCTCCTCAGAGATTTTATTTTTCCTCGTTGTTCTAGTTGTTGCTGCTCTTAACTAAATAGTTAAGCTTTTTTTCCTCCCCCCTCCCCAGCCCCCTTCAGAGTGTTTAATTATGTTTCAGCTAGAACATATTTGTGAACTACTTCCAAAAAGCAAAAGCATCTTTTCCTGGAGGATTTGACTCAGGTTATACGAGTTTAATACTGGAAGTTAGATCTTCTGGCTGCTCATACTGGGCATTTCCTCTGTGGTGAGGCCAGCACCTAATGGAAAAAGGATTGTGGAGCAGAGCAGGTGGTGCAGGGAAGCAAATGTCCTGGTGTGCACTTCCAGGAGGTTTATTTTTGGTCTCTTTGGCCTCTTTCTTTAGTAATTATTGCATCAAGGAATTTACCATTTATGACCTTCCTCACACAAGAGAAAAATCTCCCTTGAGAGTTTTTGACTCTCAGGTGTGCTGCCTGAGAAGAGCAGCTACATCTGGTTTATATTTGTCCTTTAGAAAATCTGTAACCATTACTGGATGTCAGCAAACACGCAGGTGAGGAAATGCCATCAGTTTTCCTGGTCCAGAGAATAAACTGATGGCCAGGGAGAGATTAAGTTGAAGTTTTCTTCCCAATTAGGTGTGACTGTGGGAGCTGCTGAAAGGTTTTGTACCTTCCTCTGCATTTTTTGGTGTTTGCCATCATGGAAATAAAGACACTTTTTGTTTTTTTTTTCCTTTTAAAAATGTATGGGATGCTTTCTTTGAACCCTAAGCACCATTAGATTAGAAGCTCTGACAGCTGAAGAAACCTTCCCTGTTTGATCAGAACAGCAATAAAAGATCTCAAAATAGACATATTTAAGGTTCTTAGGCATCTATTTTAGATAACAATGCAAAATTTTCAAAAGATCCAAGTCAGCACAACACTCAGATCTCTTTAAAAAAAAAAAGTCAATCCAGCCTCACTAATATAAAATCAGCTTAGAAATAATATTAACCAAAAATTCTAGGCAGCAGAAAAATATATTCTGTCTTCTATCAGAAATGTTTGCAAGGATGTACTGAATGGTGGAAGCTGATTTACCAATTTACCTTAATTCTGTTGGCCATCTTACTTGATATATTTCTGAAAGTTAAGTGTTTTTCCATCTTGCCTAATAAAACCAGCAGCAGCAACAGAAGCACTTTCCAGCACATTATTCCTGATGCTTTAATTTCTGCACTTAGGAAAAAATCACCATTTTTTGGGTGACTTTAAAAATAATTTTGCTGTTTGTTCAGATTCAAAAGGAGTTTACAAACATTGTTCAACAGTTAATGTGCCAGAGAATGATTCACTAGGCTTTCTGTAAGAAAGGCAAGAATTTCCAAAGCAGTGTGTTATCCAATTTTACAGTTTGGGTTTTCTCCTTCACTTTTACATAAACAAAGTATTTTAAATCCCAGTTTTACTGGTAAACCAGGAATATTGAGCAATGTGTTTCCTTGGGTGTCTTCTAAATTGAGGTGATGGTTTAGGGCAGCCATGGATCGGGGTCAGGAGTGTCAAAATCTTTCCTTTTAACAAAGAAGGTGAAAAATTCCATTTCTGTAAATGTTGAGCTTGGATGATCATTTTTTCTGTGAAAAGAAAATTTAGTTTCAGAATTACGCACAATATTTTCCTCTGAAACTATGGCTTTGTTTATAACTTTCTGTTCACATTTTACAAGATTTGAATAGCTTGAATAGGTAATATTTATCTGTCTGTTTTTAAAGGCTTTAACAAAACCAGCAACAATAATAATAATAATCCTTAACCTGGAATGCCATAATAAACAATTTGCTATTATAAAGCTTAATGTAGAGTGCACTTCAAGCTGAACTTTACTTTTAAAAATCATGTCAGACTTGCTAAAGATTTTATTCATATCTTTTTTATACATGCTATTGCTAATGCTTTAACCTGAAAAACCTCTGACATTGAAAATATCTTCAACCAGCCAAGTTGTGACTACCCAAGAGGATAGAATAATTCAAAAAATAAAATTCTGTTGTACAGTTTTTGAAAGATTTTGTGAGAAGTAGACACTTCCTAATAAAGCATCTTGTATTCCAGATAATTAATTCACTTTAACAATTATCAATCCTACTTATAATTTCGGGCTTTCTTCAACTCAAATTGAATATGGTGTGTCTGCAAGATAAGTTATCAATTAATTAACAGCCATTAATGCCCAAATAGTGTCTCTTTTCTGAGGTGCCCTTATGTTCTATGCATAAATGCATTCATACAGTAACTAGCAATGTGACAATATTCTTTAGGTCCTGTGATTTTAAGATTGCTGAAGACACACAATGGAAATCTTATACTCAATGCAGCTCCAGTTGGCTGTTACAATAAATTATACAGCACCAGGAAATATTTCATAAAGCATCTGTGATTTTAAGGAACAGGAGAAGCAATATTTGTTTTGCTGAGCCCCATAAGTACTTACTTTTTACATGTTATTTGTCTTTGGCAGTGCCTAATAGAAATAGAACACCAAAATCCATGGCTATGTGATTTTTATAGAAGTCTCAGGCTTGTTTTGTTTTCTGTCTGAGCTGAACATCCATAATTCAGCTCTGATACAAAGACCACGTTTCTTAAAAAATGTGGCAAAAAGCTTTAACCAAAAAACCAAATTTCTTAGATTGCACCTTTAGGCTCAGACAGCAATTAATATGAATCTGCTCTTTCATGAAAAACCTCACATTTTTTGTAATTTGAGAGCATGCAGTTTATTGCCCTGTTTGGTAGGAATTGTCACACCTGCTTATTTTGATAAATTAAAAGTGACCAGTGTTTCTGACACATACATTTCCCCACCCTTGTGTTAGAAATACCTTCCGAAAGTTGGGTTGTACTCCCAGCCTAAATTGTTATACATTGTTATTTTACACCCATATCAACAAATTTTGGCTTCAAAAGCTCTTCCTCTGGTCTGGAGTTGACCTCCAATGTATTTATAAGCTGCAGTCACAGTATCTCTTAGGACTGATCCCTGCTCAAGGGTGTAGTTTTTCCCTTAATTACTAAAATTCTCTTATAAAAAATCTTCTTGTTTCAATTTCTTCCTTGAACACTGGTGTCCAGAGTTATTTTCAGTCAAACCTCTATGGTTTTAGTCCAATATTATTAACATCAGAAAAACCTAGGTAAAACCTCCATTTCTGATTGGAAGATGTGATTTAAGCCATTGGTATAACGAAAGCTCATTACTTGGTGAGCTGCTGTTAACAACAGCTTTTCCAATTTTCCCTCTTTTTTTGTATATGTTCATGGTCCTCCTCCATCTCTGCAACAAGTTCTTCACTGTTTAATGATTCCTGCATTAATCTGCTGCTAAATTCATTAATGGTGTTTCCTGTGGTCCCACATCCATTGTTCCAAACCTGGAGTGATCAAATCCACTCAGGTCCTAGAAAATCACATCAGTCAGCTTGCTGCAGGAGAGAGAGAGAAAGCTTGTAATTCTTAAGTAAATTGTTCTCCATTACTATTTCCTACATCAATGTTACCAATGTTTTTGATTCTGTGGTAATTCGATATATTTGCTTTTATAAAAATGTGTTTTTAGTTTCATTACTCTTCCCAACTTTCCTCCACACATGATGTCATCTTCTTTTCTTTTCCTAAATTGAAGCCAACCGCTTACCCATTTTTTATCTCTACTCAAATTATCAATTTCTTCTTATTGCATGTTAGTTGCAATTTTTGTTCTTCTAATCTAAGTGAAGAACTCAATATCAGTCTTAACATACACCTTCTTGGAGGTCCTGTTTTACTAGATTTTTTGACCTCAAATGTTTGGCTTAGTTTCCAAAGAGTTTCTTATATTACAGCAAATAATTTGATTAATTATTAAAATCTACTTGAAATACTTGTGAAATTAGTTCAGAGTGCCTTCTGACATGTTGTTTTACCCTTTATTACAGCAAGACTGAAGAAAGCATAAGCATCTTTCACATGAAAAGCTCCCAAATTTTTCAAAATTTCGTTTTTCAAAATATCCACTATATATGTTCTAAATGTGTCAGAAGAAAAGGTGCAGCAAATGCAGCCCTTGAGCTATTTGGGTTGTAAAATCTCATCAAGAAGCATAAAGCCACAACTGCTCTGACTGGAGGAGAACCCACAAACTCTACATGACAAGCAAAAGTTACTTGGTGCTATCACTTGGGTGAGACCCTTGTTGGGGATTACAAACCAAGACTTGCAGCCCTTCTTCAATCTCCTGAAAGGAGATTCTGCTCCAAACTCCCCAAGATACCTGACAGAGGAAGCCAGGCATGTGTTAGATAAAGTGTCTTTTGCACTACAAACCTGCCAAGCACACTGGATGGACCCTATGCTACCTTTCCTGTTAGTGGTTCTGGGGAGGGGTCTTTAACTTCCTGCCTTAATTTTTCAGTGGGATCCTAAGTTATCTGATCCTTTATAAATTTTAGAATGGATTTTCCTTTCCCACCAACCCAAAAAGACCATTACTACAAAGCCAGAAATAATAGCTCAGTTAGTTATTAAGGCTAGAACATGTTTGTTATCTTTATCTGGAAAAGACTTTTCAATCATCTTTCTGCCTTTGACTCCTTCCTATTTAGATTGGCTTCTGCAACAACCTGAACACCTTCAAATTGCTCTAATAAACTTCACCAACTTTCTATCCACTGCCCTAAGCACAAATTTCTAACCTCTGATTTCAATGTATTTTCTAAACCCTTAAAGACTGATGTGCCCCTTAAAGCCCTCACTTTATTTACAGATGGGTCAGGAAAATCTCATAAATCTGTAACTACATGGCAAAACCCTACAACAGGTGAGTGGCTGTCAGACATTGAAATTGTTGAAGGCTCACCACAGATTGCTGAATTGGCTGCAGTAGTAAGGGCATTCTCTAAATTTACAGACCCCATTGATATTGTTACTGACTCAGTGTATGTTGCAAGAATCACGGAAAGAGCTGAAACTTCGTTGTTGAAAGACACTGCCAATGAACAGTTATATTCCTTACTTAAAAATGTGATCTTTCTTCTTTCCCAAAGGCAGCACCCTTACTACATTATGCATATCTGTTCCCACACTACCCTTCCTGGACCATTGATGCAAGGTAACAATCAAGCTGACAAACTTGCAATGACAACACAAGTAACATCACCTAACATATTTGAACAGGAAAAGCTTAGCCATCCATTTTTTCATCAGAACGCTCCAGTTTTACATAGAATGTTTGATATTACCAAGACAAAGCAACTGTAAACACATGCCCTAGTTGCCAAAAACTTTCCTTACCAGCTGTTGGAGCAGGAGTCAACTCTAGGGGACTCCATAGTTTACAATTATGGCAAGCAGACGTAACACATTACCCTTCATTTGGTCGTTTCAAATATATTCACCTTTCCATAGATGCCTTTTCAGGTGCTATCTTTGCCTCTGCTCACACCAAAGAAACAGCTGCAGATGCTATTAAACATTTTCTTCAAGCATTTGCAATCCTAGGTATCCCCCAAGAAATCAAAAGGGATAATGGGCTGGCTTACAATTCACATAAAATAAAACAATTTTTCAATCAGTGGGGAGTCATCCACACCACTGGCAGCCCTCACTTCCCCACGGGCCAATCAAGAGTTGAAAGAGCCCACAGTTCCCATAAAAGCCTTTTAGATTAACAGAAAGGGGGGGTAGAAATCTTATCTAGCACAGAAAGGTTGAGTAAAGCATTACATGTCTTTAATTTTTTTAATAATTCATTTATGGAACCAAACCCTCCAATTATTCATCATTTTTCTAATACCACACAGGCTCAACTAAAAGAAAGACCTCCAGTCTTAGTAAAAGATCCTGAAACAAATAAAATTTTAGGACCATTTTAATTAATAACTTGGGGGAAGGGATATGGTTGTGTCTCCACAGATAAAGGACCTCAGTGATACCAGCCAAAAACATCAAAACCTGCCTACAGCTTTTAAAGGCAGACCCACCAGGAAGTTTCTGTACTCCCAACTCCTAACAGGGAGTCTGCAACTACTACTCCTTGCAATTGACCATTTTGCAGTTCCTCTTCGCAAGTCATTGTTGGAACCATGACCCCCAAAAAAGTCTTAATTATTGCACTATATGTCCTTAATGTCTTGCCCTTTGCCAGCAGCAATATTATCCAACAACCAAAACAAAACATATGGATTACTTTAGCTAACATATCACACCAAGAGACTTTATGTTTATCTGTTGCCACCCCAAATAACCCCTTTTCAACATGCCTGGTAGGTCTGCCAACAGATGAGTGGCCAGTAAATGAAAAGGCCATCAGTAATATGCAAAGAGTCCCAGTAGTAAGCTAAAATACAATCCTGTAGATTTTGGGACTTGTGGGCTCTCAATCTTCCACATGCACCATTAAAGCCTCAAGAATTGGAACTGTTTGGCTCAGTTAAAATGGATTACTGCATTACCTTTCGTTATAGAAACAGAGCTCAGTTGGTAAGATCTAATGGTGGTAAGCCCCAAATTGTAAAAACAGATGAACCAGCATTGTGGGATATTTCCCCCCACCATCCAGGATATAAAAATGAGAGCCTATGGTGTAACTATACCTCATGACATCCATCTAAATCAAGTGATACCCCTCTGCAGTTACCTCCAGGCATGTTTCTTATTCGTGGGGACAGAGCATGGCCTGCCATTCCATCTCACGTTAGAGGCAGACCATGCAGCCTTGGTAGGCTTACTTTACTAACTCCCAATGTCACAACACTAATTGGCAATGACAAAAACAGGAAAAAACATCTTGCACATCAGTTCCAATCTGACTGTGACAGTAAATTAGAATTTCGGAATAGAGGACGAAGGATAATTGCCTTGGCTCTTGTACCTTGGGCAGCTTCTGCACAAGCAGCGACCCAATTGGGAAGATTGGGATGTTGGTTGAGTAAACAAACCAACAATCTATTGCTCTAAGTGATCTTCTAACAGATGTTGACAGCATAAGACATGCAACATTACAAAATAGAGCTGCCATAGATTTTTTGCTGTTGGCACAAGCACACAGATGCCAAGACTCCGAAGGCATGTGCTGCATGAACCTTTCAGACCATAGTAAGTCTATACACAAAAGTATTCAAGTCCTCAAAGATGGAGTCAATTAAATTAATGATGACAAAGACTCTTTTGATGGACTCTTCAAAATTTGGGGAATCAAGGGGTGGGTGTGGTCTATGATGAAAACTAGATTATTTATCTTCATAGTTGTTATACTCTTAGTTGTTCCTTGTCTGTTAGGATGTTTTTACAAAGTTTTACAAAAATCATTTAGTTCTATTTTTATAGTTAAACAGAAAGAGGGAGATGTGGGAGTCAGCCTCACCTGTATTCCAGGTCAAGCAACCATTACTCAAGAAGACCTGTATCTCAGCCCTAGGCCTTGGGAGGCATTTGTTTGAGTTGTGGCCATCCCAAAAGAAAAAGCTCCCAGGAGTTATGGGATTGCCCATGTTAATGCCTCATACATATTTCCAACCCCCATTTTCCACTTGATCATCACCACTCCCAGTCTCTAGAATGTTCTCCCTTCCTTCTATCCCCATTGGCCCTCAATTGATGCAGTGTCCCACTCAGCCTACCCCATTGGACCCTACCTTCCCTTACCCCACCTCTGCACCAATTTCCCCTATACCCATTGGACCTTAACCTCAACTCCACCCCCTCTCCTACCCCACATTTATCCCCTGGACCTCCCTACATCTTGGTCTTCGACCACCAACTCCTACAAAAAGCTTGTCCCCTTAGTGTGTTCAGATTTTTGGGCCTCATCCCACATTTACTTTCACTATTATTAAAGTATTTTATGTTACTAAGTCATGGTTGTTGCACTGGTCTTCTTTTACTTTTACCACGATTGCCCTAATATCAGAAGAACCCTAGAAAGTATTGTCAGGGACCACCCTCATCCTTGACAGTTTGTTGTTAAAAAAACAAACAAACAAACAAAAACTATGAAGATTTTATAACACCAGGTCCTAAAAAGACCCTCTGAAAACAATAATGTAACAGACATAGAGGTTTTATGCATAAACCTTTATTGTGGTTTTGTAGGTTTTTTTCAGTTTCCACTGAACTGCACAGTAATTACCTTCCAAAACATAACCAAACTGCTAAGTATTAATAACTTTACACATTCCTGAGATTCTCCCAGAACTACAAATGAGAGGTGAAATTTTGGAATGGACCAATGATAGAAGTTATGGTTTTAGGAATAAAATATTCTAACAGGGCTCTGCCACATAGAAGAAAGAACTTCTTTGCATTGTTCCAGATTGATTAGCAAAAATTTTTTATCTTTTATCTTCCTGTATAATTTGTGAAAAATTATTTTGTGTGTAAAACAAAACTCCACCTTTGCATGAATGTTTAAATCTGCTGCTTATCTTTAATGTTTCAATATTATACAAGACTTGTAAAGAATTGTGGTTTTTTGTTTGAGGTTTTGGTAACTGGCAACTGCACTACACCTCCTGTTAATTTCAGTTTTACAGAGGAGAATAAAGTATATTTCCTCCATTTTCTCTGTGTAAAATACATGATTTCCTTAAAGTCTATTTCTTTTGCTATGTTATTGCTACATTGTGTATAATTTTTCATGTAGTTCTTCAAAATAAAAAATATTACTCTGAATATATATTCCTACTGCTTAGCGTGGCAGGGAAAATAAATATTGCCTGTATCTCAAAATTCTTCCATTCAAATGTATTTGTATTTTTTGCTTCCCCTTTTAAATCTAATTTTAAATTCATGCCATTTCTACAAGGGTAAGTATCTAAAATGCATTTTCATTGATTTATCTTTTGTGGTGTTCCTAGATAAACTCTTTTGCAACAAAACTGAGGAAGATGAATATTTGACAAATTTTTCCTTATTTTATTTTGTTTAATAATTTATAAAAGGCAGCATATCTTTAGAGCTGCTGAGCAAATAAACCCTCTCGCTGACAAGGATAAGATAATTGCTTCCAAAATCACTAGTCTTGTTATTCACATGCATTTAGCAATGTTTTCTCTAAACTTCTAAGTGAAATAGGAGATAGCAATAGGATCTCTGTTCACACTAAGGTTGCTGGATTCTAGACCATTATGGTTGGGTCTATCCCTGATGCATGTGTGCCTGGGCTGTGCAGTCAAATAGTGACTTAAGTCCTCTCCCTCAATATTCTGAGCAATTTTTCTCTTTTTCATGGTGAATATTTAAGTTTTCAAATATATATTTATGCAAATATAAATATAAATTTATTTTGATATATCTATATAAAAATATTTTTTATATATATAATATGTATTTATTTCAAAATGTAGGATTCAACCAGCTTTTAGTTAAAGATCTGCCCTTTTCATGCATGCCTAGTTAATGTGCATTTTTATGTGCACCTTGTCCTGCTACTCCTTAGCAAGACAGTGAATCACTTCTAAATTTATACTGTGATAAAGAACAGAAGCTCAGACAGGATTATCAAAAAATATTAGTATCCAGATACCACTGACATCTGTGTGAGCTACTCCTGAGCAGGGAAAAATGCTGAACGTAAAATGTGTTCAGATAATCTGTGTTGCAGAGAAGCACCTAAAAAGATCTTTTAAAATGCTTAATTCCATCAGAAATCATAAAATTAGCTTAACTTAAAGATTTGGACATGTCACTAAATGATTTAAACATTTTGTGCCTTTAAGACTTCTGTTTTAAAGCAGAGTTCTGGCCATCTCAAAGTTATGCTAATGGCTTCATCAAGAGCTACTCTTCTGTAATTTGTCCTTTTTAAATTATTATGTAATTCATGGAACAACAAACACACGTATATGGTGCTTTCATTAGGCAAGTTACCTTCAAAAATATTTTTCCATGTCAGAAGTATAACTTGGTGTTGGGATTTTTTTTTCTGTTTACGTCCCACTGTTTATTTTTCAGCTACAGTTTGAGCCAATACTTTAATTTTTCACTTTAAAAATGCATTCTGAAGCACTTGGGTATGGATCCACAGGCTTGGTCTCTTATAGACCACGAAGGCTAATTGCTGTGGGTGCAGATTAAGGATATATAAGGATGCAGAAGTGCCAAATCTGAACTCCCAGGCGCAGGGATTGGGCTGAGTTTGTGTCCGGATGATGGAGCAGCATCTTTATCCATGCAGGTGTGGGTAGATGCAAGGTGGTGTGAAGAAGGAAAAGACTCACTGAGATGCCAGCAGGCAGGTGCTAGCCTTGGAGAGAGAGCAGAGAGCCATATGGCTCCCAGGCAGGGTTTGGCTGGTGCCTTGTCAGATCTGGGTGTGGGCAGGGGATCTTCAGTCACAGACGTGCCCTCTGCATCCCTGCAATCCTGGCAAAATTTGTACCCTGTGCTAACTATAACCATCCAAACACTAGGCAGCTTGTTTTGAGAACATGTGATTTATTTTTAATCTACTAGTCTGGAAAATTTAATTAATTTATTTATTCATTATTTTATTTCTTCTGCGTTTCCTAGTAGAGCTGCCAGCTTCTGCAAGAAAGCAATCTCAGCTTTCCAAAATCCAGCCTTCTCTTTCCTGTTTTCTCAGGTGATAGGGCAGAGTGCTGCTACTCTTTCTGTTTGGATTTGAAGGCTTCAAGGGCAATAGACATTAGTTAATTAACTGTGGCTCTCTTGCTGATATTGAGGTAGCATCTCAGCACAGTTTTAACATACACAAGTAAGTCTTGGCAGCCTCCTCTAACAAGCTGGCAGAGGGTCAAAAGGACTAGCAGGGAAAAATAAAAAAAAAAAACCTCAGGCTACTATCCAAATACTGAAGGCAATAATCACTATTACAACCTTATAAACATTAGTTTCTTGCACACTACATAATTTCTTTATTAATTACAAGAATTCCATGTGTATGTACATTGCCTGGCTTGCTCAGTTGTGCATTGCACTTTTCTCAGTGTTTGAAGGAGAAAAAAAACAAGGTGGAAAGAGAGTTTATTGATGGCTAATGATAACTTCCAATTCCTCTCAGAAAGACTGATACTCTGCCAGTAATGGACCAAAAGTAGTTATGGCTCTTCTTGCTGCACAATACCTATTTTTCAGTACAATAGCATCCATGAACATCATCCAGAATTGGGATGATGGGAAAATTGTCACCAGAATAGTTATGGAAAGTAGGTATAGTTGTAGAGTAATATGTCTCAGAAAAAGATTCAGGAATTCCACTTTGAAAGTAGAAGATAGGCTGGGAGTGAGATGATAGATTTATTATATTTAGTTCTTAAAGGAGGAAAAAGCAAAAAAGAGAAAGAGAGGAAGTGAAAATGAATGGTAATTTTTCAATAGCAAGAGATTGCATTTGCATTAACTAAACTAATTCAAACTATACCAATTCAAACATTTTACCCATAAAAACCTTTAAAAATCGTGAATTACCTTGCTCTTCTTGTCATATAGCAGGAACAAAAAACACCTTTTCAAGGAAGACTTATCAGTTTAGAAAGTGTTTAATGAATTAAGTAAAAATATAAAGTTATGCTATAATTATATTTTTAAAAAATTCTAAAGCAAAGTATGTAAATGCATAAAAAATGATCAATACAATAAGTGACATACCTGGTGTAAAAGTGAAATCAAAAGCAGATTAATTTTTTACAAAGACTTTATCAGATGATTAAATCAGATTTGTTAATAGGCAAGCACAATCAATAATAGGTATGAAAGTCAATACTAATTTAATACTCCATTACTCTGTGAATAGAAACGATGTTATACTAGAAATTTCAAGTATGAAGTCCTGGTAATTTTCTTTTTTTCCCTCTGTATGCACATGTGCCCACACACAGTACAATTATCCCACTTAACTAAGTTCTCATAAACACCTAATGACAAAGAAATCACATAAAATAGAAACTCCTTTTTTTCTCACAGAAATAATTTGAATTGCCCCTGTGTCATATACAGTTCTCCATTTTGAAAGGGGACAACAGTCAGGTTATGATAAGTAATTCAGCCTTGTTACTCACCTGCATGGATGCTCCACATCTGTTGTCTCAGGAATACCGGTTCAAAGAAAAAACACCCAAGTTATATTGCACAAAAAAAAGAGCAGAAACTGCCCTGAAAGAAGCAGCAACTCTGTTTAGCACTTCCTGAGAAATTCAGGATTACAAGAATGCATCTAATCATGAGACTTGCCTTTATCAGTGACTGTGAGAGCAGATAAGCCAGATTCAAGTTCTTGGAGCATTGAATAAATGGAACATTTATATGAACCCATAGGGAGCATTGGATTAAGATTACTGCAGTTCTAAGAAGATATTACACAAATCTAAGAATCACTAGTTTCATTTAAAGCCAATTCACTTGTGAAAGAGAGCTGAGAGAGTGATGAATTTGCTCCAGTATATGGAGATCAATAAATGTCCTGTGACTACATCACCAATAACCACAATAAATGCTGCTTTCTTTTAATATTTAGATGATTTTTTTTTTTTGGTCCTGCACAAAATAAAAGGCACAAAACTGATAGGAAAATATGGTGAATTGCAACTCCTCTTTTATATCTCATAGTCCAAAAGGAAAAAGCATGTCACTGCTACATAGTGTGGCGTGAACCATTTTCCAGAAGAGTCTGATCAATCTGGGGAATAATTTTAGACCTGCTGAGGATTTTTTTCTAAGCATGTTTCAGGACATGCTCAGCATGACATGAAATTTTGAATCAGATAAAGCTTTGTGTCGCTGTGTTTTAAAGAAAGCTTCTTTGAGCCTTCCTTGTCAGGATGATGCCAAGTTTGCTCTGCCAGAAGGATAAATGTGCATGTTCCTGCCTTCTGCATTTGCTTTATCCTCCTGTATTTTAGTGTTTCAGAAAAAAAAGAAAAAAAAAAAAAAAGTCCCTGCTTGCCCCTTCATCTGCTCACTATTCTAAATCGGGTCTTCCACAACCTAATTTGTTTGAGCCTATTTGAAATTTTCTCCAGGGGTGAAAGTGTAGAACATAAAATCTCTTTCAGCTGAGGACACATCTTAAATGCTGGGGACTATAGAGAAAAATAACTGGTGACATTGAAAAGGAGCCAACGTTTCAAAAGAGTAAAGATGTTACAGGATTATTTTATTACCTTTGAACCCTGAGAGCTTTATAGCTCCACTACATTCCCCCTAGAGCAATTCCTGACTACTTTTCTGTCCTATATTTTAGAGAATAACAGAAAACTACTCAGACTATGTTCTTGTCAAGCTCCAGTTCTGAAAAGGTCTTTTGAAACTTCAACTTTCAAATTAAAGGAAAACTCCTGTGTAGAACTTATAAATTATGTCTGGTGACATTTCTCAAATAATGTGGGTGCAAAATGTATCTCAGCTTCTTTTCATTCATTTTAATGAGTGTAATGAAGAGATAATATGTACTGAAATGCACCACTCAATCTAAGCAAGGAGTAGTATACAATAAAACAGCTCCTGTTGCCCCTTAGGACTGCAAAGCATTAAGCTTTTGTTACCATTATGTGTTTTATTGTTAAGTGTTATGTGCTGCATTTTATAATTTAATTTCTAACTGAGCAGATTCAATGGCTTTCAATCTTTCAGATTCTTAAAGGAAAAGTTTTCTAAAAGAAGGAACGAGAAACAATCAGATGACTCAATTACCTGAAAAGAGTTCTACTACTGGAAAAGTAGTTTCCAGCTGGTATAAATCAACATAACATCAAAGTCAATGGAGCACAGAATTTCAGATGAGCAGAGCATTTGGTCCAACACTTGCACGTTAATTCTCCTAAATGTTTAGTGTGTGGGAGTTCTAGATCATAATGAGGAATTCCAGATGTAACGATATCACAGGTTACTATTCCTTGCTCTCAACTTGTTTTCCTCTCTGCTCACATTGCCTGAGTTCCACAGGATTCAGTGTCTCAGTTTTCTGGGAGTTTTCACCTTCATTCTAACTTTTTGTCACTCTCTTAAACTTTAACCCTTGGCAATAAATTATGGTATCCCACAGTGAGTAAAAAAAAGTCAGAATTTTCTGTTATTTTCTCTGGTTTGACCTACATAATGAAGACAGATGAGTGCAGTTTAGTCAGAGGCGGAGGTGAGAACTCAATCATTTGCATCCATAAATCTATTGCTATTATTATTATTATTATTAATAATAATAATAATAATGAGATGCAGAAGATTTCATCTTTCTTCGGCAGGAGAAAGGCATGAACCACAGACTTAAGTGTCCAAATATTCTCTTTACTAAAGTGCAAACTATATTTCTGGTACAATAACTTCCTGTTGAACTCTCTACCAGCTTGTTCATAATAACAACTTTTGAATGCTGATAGTAACCTCAGCCATTTCATGTTTTGTGCTCAGGTGCCCAGGCTGTTATTAGATCTGAAAACTGCACCTTGTCTTCTCTTTTGGATAGTACTCAAATTAAAAAAAAAAACAAAAACAACAAACCAACTTTGTAATGTTTCCAAGGAGCACCTACTCTGCTAGTTTCGATTGGAGCCTAGAGGAATTTCGTGCCAAGCAGGTTAATGTGCTCCTAAACTACCCTGGTCCAGAGTGACCCAAAATGTTTTACTGTGCCAGAAAAGTGCTGTCCCTCAGAGCCACGTGGGAGCCAAGGGGATAAAGGGCTCTGCAGCAGAATCACAAAGGCTGCCTTAATCTCACATTTCATGGGGCTGTCAATAAAGGTTAGTGACACCTTTCTGCTTTATTTGAAGGCATGACCACTGATAACCATTATATCCCACAGTAACACTTTAAATTAGGATCCTCAAATAAAGCTTTAATCCTTTGAAGCTGGCACTTTCCAGACTGCCAGCCAAGCGGATACTTAGGAGGATGTGTATATAGCTCCTGGGCCACTATTTTTCCCTTTGAAGTACGTTTCAAGGCTACTGTTGATTTCTGGAGAAGTTCAATAAATTAAATGCCCGTGCTATTGAAAGGTTAATTAAAATGTAGCAAGCTGTTCTTCATAGCTTGGCTGTTGCTCGATCTGTTCTGTTTGCTTCTCAAGTAATAGAAATGATGCATCTGTATTACCTGATTCTTTTTGTTCATATATATTAAGCTTTTCCCTTTTTTGTTGTGATAACTTCAAATATGTCTTTTTGGCAGATTTTGTACTCCTTGGAGTTGGGGTAATCTTCAAACTAAGTGAAATATTTCTGTTGCTGTAGCACGTTTTCTAAGGGGAAAACAAATCTATTTTTTCAGTTTAATAAAAATCTGAGCTTTTCATTTTAATTTTGTTTTAGTTTGTGGTTCCAGACTTTAAAACTTTGGGTTCTATTAATATATTATTATAGTTCCATTTTTTTTTTCATGCCATATAATTAGAGATGAGGTGCAGTTAGCATTGCTTTTTCTTGCATGACATGGTCACCCACTTTAACAAAGCATTAGCAAAAAGCACAATTATTCATAGTGACTACTATTGGGAAAACATCCTATGAGCAAAGAGAGCAAAATATTTTTTGTAAAGTTAAAGAATACTGATTTATTGCACCTATGAGCGCTGGTAAAACAAAATGGGTGACTGCTGTGAAAACAGGACACAAAATAATGCAAAGATAATGGAATTGTTAAATATAGTTTGGAAAGAAGCTTTGGAGGCCTGAGTCCAAGTTCAATACACCACTTCACTTTGGAATTGCTACACAAAGTGACACGAATCCATACCACAAATGACATTGCTAGTCCTGCAACAAACTTGCACTAACGATTTCACAGAGTCCAGAGAATAAATATCATTAGATTTCCTTTTATTTTCTCATCACAAGATAGCCAATAAGTAAAAAATGCTGATAAGAAAAGCAATTTTAAATCTTGAATTGCCTTTTTTTCCCTACTAGCTCTCTCTTTAGATAGCTCTAAGATCATCCTGAGAAGACATAATTTACACTACTCAGGTATTACAGGTTTTTTTCTAAATTTGGTTTTGATGCTATAACCAGAGGCTAAGTGTCTGAAGGGAAAATCTGCCTTTATTGAGGGATTAAAAGATCAAACTTCAGAAGAATCAGGATTTCTCTGTCAGAGTAAATCCACAGGAAAATGCTGAAATCAAAGGAAATGTGAAAAACAAACAGTGGGATATGATTTCATCTGGAAATTTCTGTTCTGTAGGCATTAGTTTCCCACCTGCAGGGCTTTAGAGTCCTATACAGATGGAAACAAGCTAAACATCACCCACACTTGGCCTGATATAAAGGCATCACCACCCAAAGCAAAGCTCTGTCTCAATAAGGTGTTGCTGAAAATGTTCCTTCTTTGGAATTAAAATGTGTTTGCTTTTAGCCTGAAAATGGCAACAACTTTTCTTCAGTTGCACTTTTATACTTCTTCTATACTTCTTGTTTTTCTTCTTCTTGTCCTTCTCCATTGTCCTCTTGCTTCTTCTCCTCCTTCTTGTTAAATTTCTTCTTCTTGTTAATCTTTTTATTCCTGTTCTCCTTGTTGTTCTTCTTCTTTTTGTTATACTTCTTATACATCTTGCTTTTGTTCTTTTTTGTCCTCCTCTTCTCCTTTCTATACTCTTATTCTTATTCTTATTTTCTTATTCTTATTCTTACCCTTATTCTTA
>WBND01001287.1:114489-128415 GCA_013398595.1 Tychaedon coryphoeus
GCCCGCCCCAGGAGCCAGCGGCGCTTCTGGCGGGCCATCTGCAGGCCTGGGCACCGCGCGGCTCCCTCATGGCGCCGGGCAGGCCGCGGGCCGGCCGCCATCTGCGGGCCCGGGCACCGCGCGACTCCCTCATGGCGCCGGGCAGGCCGCGGGCCGGCCGCCGTCTGCAGGCCCGGCGCTGCGGCAGCGGCGCTAATCCTGCGGCCGTGGCGCCAGGCAGGGGCAGCGGCACAGCCCCCGCAGCGCCCGCAGCGCCCGCAGCGCCCGCCCCAGGAGCCAGCGGCGCTTCTGGCGGGGAGCCGGCTGCCCGGGAGAGGATGCGCGTCCCGCGGGGGCCCGGGCTGCCGCAGCGCCGGCTGTGGCACAGAGCGGCTCCTGGCGCCCGGCCCGAGCCTCCCGAGGGCCCGGCACGGGGAGCCCGTCTTGTGTAAAACACACCACTCGCTTCTGCCTGGCTTTTTCTTCCTCCTGGTGCACATCCATGACACTCCTTTCTTCCCACTCATCGTCCTCCACCCGCAGCAAGGATGAGACCCACCGGATTGGGACGACTTCCTGCACCCAGCTGTCGTGTGGCAGACCTTGGTCGCTGTCGTCTTCCCAGCTGGACTGCACAGAAGGTCTCCTCACTTTGCCTTTGGACACTGCCTGGCCAAAGGAATTTTGCTTTTCACAAATCAGCTCCTGGCGCTCAACCCGAGCCTCCTGAGGGACAGGCACGAGGCGTCCATCTTGAGCTGAGTGTGCCAGGTGTTGCTGCCTGGCCTCTTCTCCCTCCTCCTGTAGCTCCAGCAGATTCATTTCATCCCACTCCTCATCCTCCCACAGCCTGGAGCCTGGTGCTCAGGGAATACGCTGCTGCATTCCCAGCTGTCCTGTGCCAGCTCTCGCCCCCTGTCATCTTCCCAGCCAGACTCCTTCAAGGGACTCTTCTCACTTTTGCCTCTGGACACCTCCTGCCCAACCTGAGTGTCCTTGGCAGCCACTGGCCTCTCTGGGGTCAGCCCTTGCTTGCTGCCAGCATTCCTCTCCAAGAGCCCACGGCAGCTGGTGCCTTCTCCTGGGGACAGCTGGTGCTGGGGAGTTTCTTCCCAGTCCGAGAATTCCTTGTACAACTCGATGTCTCTCTGGAACAGCTCTTGCTCCCTGCACTCATCCCAGTCAGAGACTGCTGGGAACACTTGAGCTCTGCTTGGGAATGCTCTGCTTGGGAGAACTCTGGCTTACTGCGTGGCTCCAAGTCAGAGAAGTCCCAGCAGCTCCTGGATTCCTCTTGGAAAGTTCTGGCTCAAGGCCTTCATTGCAATCACAGAACTCCTGGGGGCTACGGGCATCTCCTGGGCACAGCTGTGGCTCAGCATAGGCTCCCTCTGCAGTACCTTGATGGAAATTGTCCATTTCTCTCAGAGTTGAACCTGACAAACAAAATGTTCTCATCCAAGGCCCCCCTCCTCCCTCTCCTTGCCCTGACTGAGCCCCTCTCAGCCTCCTCCTGCTGCTCCCTCCCAGCCTGGGCTCTCCATGGGCTGGGCAAGGCCCTGAGGCCCTGGGAGTTGGGGTTTGCCTCGTCCTCCTCCATGTCTGACATCCTGTGGCACAGCCAAGTCCCGGGACACAGCCACACATCTCATCTTCAGCGCCTACAGTCTGCAGTTCAGGGAGTGCATGAAAATTGTCAGGTCCATGAATTGTGTCCCCAATAATCAGAATGTCCCGAGGACCATCTGGTGGCCCGTACTTCCCTGCTGGTATTCTATATATATGCTCGACTGTGAAATTGATTGACAGTGCACTTACCAGCTGGCGCTGGGTTCCCACCTGAATCGCTCCCTATGCGAGGATGTGGGCTGGAATCTTCGGGGCTGTCAAGGCTGATGACCGATCCTCCTGTTGCTCTGCAATGGAGGGCAAGGTGGGTCAAAACACGGGGCCTTTCCACGCTTCACTGGGAGATTCCTGAATGCTGCTGGTAGGGTGACTGCTGCTGGGGCTATGGGAGGTGACTGCGATGGTCCTGTATGGTCACTCTTTAGGGACAGTCTTTGGGAAATGACCCAGTTCGCTGCACTTGAAACATCTTTGGTTGTCTTTGGCAGCAATCAATGCAAAGGCTCCTGCTACACCTTCTGCAATGCCCTTAGCAACAGCCTGCAACATTGTTTTTTCTGTGGAATTCAACCATTTGTTGAATGGTGGGCTCAGAGTCCAGGGGTAGGGCCCTTAAGATTGTCTTGTATTCTTGATTTGCATTCTACATACCCATTTTATTTAACACATCTTTTTGCCCTTCAGAACTTTCAATTTGTTTCTCAAGTGCAAGCTTTAGCAGATCTACAAACTTTATGAAAGGCTCATCTACCCCTTGTTTAATATAAGTGAAGCTTTGTGTTGGGATGGAATTTTCAGGAGTGAGGAACAGCGCTGTTTTTGCTGTAGCGGCTACATAATGGAGCGCAGCTTCTGGCAATTGGTGGGCTTGGTCTATGGGTTTTTGGAAGTCTCCTCTCCTGCCATTTGTTCAACTGATGAATTTGTTCTATTGGCACGTCAGATAGGATTTTCAGATACCTTTTCCAATGCCTGTTCCACAGCATACATTCCGCTGGGGTAAGAAGGCAGTTTAAAGTATTTTTGATGCCATGATGAACAAGGACATGGGCAGAGAATGTAGCTTTCAAAAGGTTTTTAAAGTACTGTGAACCCTGACCATGCTCCTTTGCCTCGTTGCACAGCTCTTTAAGATCCCCACAGAGGAGAGGCTCCCATAATGGAGATGTTGTTGGTCAGTGAAGGAGGAGCCAAAACAGAACGGGAGCGGATGGGATCCGTGATAGGGAAGTGTTGGGGTGAGGGTGGTCCCCGACAATACTCTCTAGGGTTCTTCTGATATTAGGGCAATAGTGGTAAAAATAAAAGACCAGTGCAACAACCACGACTTAGCAATATAAAATACTTTAATAATAGTGAAAGTAAATGTGGGATGAGGCCAAAAAATCCGAACACACTAACTAAGGGGACAAGGTCTTTGTAGGAGTCCATGGTCAAAGACCAAGATGTAGGGAGGTCCAGGGGATAAATGTGGGGTAGGAGAGGGGGTGGAGTTGAGGTTAAGGTCCAATGGGTATAGGGGAAATTGGTGCAGAGGTGGGGTAAGGGAAGGTAGGGTCCAGCGGGGTAGGCTGAGTGGGACACTGCATCAGTTGAGGGCCAATGGGGATAGAAGGAAGGGAGAACATTCTAGAGACTGGGAGTGGTGATGATCAGGTGGAAGATGGGGGTTGGAAATATGTATGAGGCATTAACATGGGCAATCCCATAACTCCTTGGAGCTTTTTTTTTTGGGATGGCCACAACTCAAACAAATGCCTCCCAAGGCCTAGGGCTGAGATACAGGTCTTCTTGAGTAATGGTTGCCTGACCTGGAATACAGGTGAGGCTGACTCCCACAGGGAGAGGTTTCCCGATGAAGGGGGAGGGTCCCAACACTGTTACACCCACCAATGCAGGGAATGGGCAGGAGCCAGGCGTGATGGAGGGTGGGAGAAAAGGCGGAGGAGAGGGGAGAGGGCGGCCATTTTGAGGTGGTAGGGCAGGAAAACTGGGATATGAGGGAGGCAAAATGGCAGGGCTGGCCACGTTGCCCGTGTCATTTTGTAAAACAGAAACGGGAGATTAAATTGGGTAAGTGAGCGTTGGTAAGAGGTTAGGGGCGAGATCCAGAGTGGCATGGCCAGTGCCACTCTGGCAAGGGGAGAGAGGGGATCAGGAAGCATCAGGGAGTCAGAAACAGCCTTGTGCATTATAGCAACCATTGCCTCTCAGGCAGGGAAGGGGGGTTGGGAGCACAGGGAGAGGAAAGAGGGGAAGGAGTTTTCAACGGGGGACCTGAAACATTACCCGAACCATTCCCCAGTAATTCAGTTGACTTAACAATCATATGAAATAAAGGGAAAGATTTTGCAGCAGAAAGATCCCCACCTGGTTGAACGCTATACAACTTTCTCCCCACATCATCCCAAAAAGAACCCAAACAAACAGAATCAAAGTTTGTGTTAGGAAAGTATTTGAGAACCCAATGAATAAAGAGAAAACAAATAAAGCCATACGTGTATTTACTGTGAGACACTTGGAAAATATATCTGTATGTTATTAAACTGGAGAAGGTATGTTTTCATAGTTTCCTGAATGGACTTAAAGAAGCAGGTATAGGAATTATTTGAACAAATAATGATTTTAAGTATTTACATAATATGTAGAACATGTCAGGAAAATGGCACAGTGTGAAGATCTCTTAATGGGAATAGCTTTACACATTAGACAAAGTATTTGCTGAGAAATATCAATTGCTTCTTTTTCTACTGTAGTAAAAAAATCTAGACATGACCTATACACATACTAGTTCAAAACTAAAAACATCCCCTTGGAAATCCTATGAGATTTTTTATTTTTTTTTAATGAAAGCAGAAGAGTAGCCTCTAACACATTTCTCTTCAAATAACAACCAACCAAGCTACTTCACTTTTGCAGGGAAGTTGATAAAATCAACAACACCCTTTGAAAAAGTGTGCAAATTGAAAACATGAGTCTGATTCCTACAGAGGTTACTGTTACAGAGCCCAAGCGCTTTTTTATGTTGTGGTAGTATGTTGCAGAGGGAAATTTCATGAAAACAATTGTAAAAAAAATACGTTAAAAATCTTGAAATAATCATCTCTCAGTATTTAAAGTTTAGTCTAGGAATATATAACCAGTAAAAAGGATATAATTAAAGTAAATATGAAAATCACTATGTAAAATTTCATAACATTATAGAGCAGGGAACATACCTTTGGTTTTAATTTTTTTTTTAAATTTTGCTATCAACCACTTCAGTGATTTATGTGGGGTTTTTTTCCTTCATGATGTGCATTTTAAGAAAAATATAGGTCTTGGGGTGCAGGTCTAATGGTGTATTGAGATAGGCCTAAATTTCCATAAGCTATCTAGCCAAAGAGGTCACTGTTTGGATACTCTTATTTGCTTTTAGTTGTATTTTGGAGACCCCTCAAAGTTTACAAATACTTAAAAATTGAAGATCTTTTCTCTTGTTTCTCAACAAGTTTCAGAGATGAGAATGCCTTACCAGTCTAGTGATGAAGATGTGTGTTGGTGTCACAAAGAGGGCATTTATATGGGAGAGAGGGCTCAGGATTGAATTTAGGAGCTAGGAGAGGGAGGGCAGAATGTGATCCCTTAAAATGAAATTGGATCAAGACTCATGTAAAAATGAGAGGATAGAAAATACTCCCTTGTCTTCCATATGAAATGGTTATATTCACCATTTTTGTGCAGGAACTGTTACACTTGGTAAAGCAGAGGACAGCAGGAGGAGATTACATGGTTTTGTCTCTCGAGTGCCTGGATGTGTCCAAGGAGCAAATCCATTTGATGAACTGCTGGATGTCATTCCTAGGAAAACTGCCATTCATCCGTGTGGGCTTGGCAATCAGGGGAGGCGATGAACAAGATAGAAGGTGATGTTTGGTGTCCCCATGTCCAAAACACAGCCAGAATGAAAGTGGCAGAAAATACTAGAAAAATAAGAGGTAGTTGTCCACCCAGACAGAGGGGAGATGTGAACTGCTTTTTCAAATAAAGGACAACGAAGGGAAAATTGAAAAGAGAGTTCTGTCACAGATTTCACAATTCTGTCACATGGCAAGACTTAGAAAAAAAAAATCTAGGGGCAATTAAACTGTGTGAAGTGAACAAAATTCAGAGATTGGTGATGTAGGGGTCTACCCAGACTTCAGAGTGCAGGTGGCTCTCTGGGGACAGTGAGGGCTGCAGCACATCTGCAGGTAACATCTGCAAAGTCATTGCTCATGGGAAGCTGGAGCTGCCCCTTGTCCCCCAGCCTCAGCTTTCCAAGTAGTTTGGTCTGGCTTTGAGATATCAGGAGGTATTTTCTGTCACAAATGAATAGACCAACTCTACTGTGAGAAAAACTGAGAGAATTGGGCTTGCTCAGCCTGCATAGGAGCAGCTCTGGGCTGAGCTCAGAGCCCCTTGCAGGGCCTGGAGGAGCTGCAGGAAACATGGAGAGAGACAATTGCCAAGGGCTGGAGGGACAGCACACAGGGAATGGCTCCCAGTGCCAGAGGGCAGGGCTGGGTGGGATTTTGGGCAGGAATTGTTCCCTGGCAGGGTGGGCAGGGGCTGGGATGGAATTCCCAGAGCAGCTGTGGCTGCCCCTGGATCCCTGCAGTGCCCAAGGCCAGGCTGGACACTGGGGACAGGGGAAGGGGTCCCTGCCGTGGATGGGATGGAATGGATGGGATTTGAGGTCCCTTCCAACCCAGACCATTCTGTGATTATATAAAAATATTTTGGTCTGCCAGGCTTTGTGAGCTACCAAAGCACAGTTCTAGTTCCCAGCATAGCAGATTACTCCAGACAGTTCCCAACAGCTTCATTTCAACTCTTAGATGTGTTAAGTTTGTTCTAGTGGCCTCATAAAGTTTTCCCAATATGTATTTAATTAGACTCAGAACTTTAAAATTTCCTCCTTCCCTTTTGCAAGAATGAAATAGTTAAGTTTTGCAGCCCTTTTGAACTTGAAAGAAGCTCCAAAACAAAAGCAGCTATTGAGAGGGAAACCTTTGTACAAGTGCAATTGTCAATTATATAATGCATTACTCAGTTCAGAATATTACAATACATCGTAAGTCACCTTTTTCATGCTTAGCACTTCTATGCCATATTTTATGTAGCCTCAAAGCATTTTTTAACCCTCTTGATCTTTAAATAGCCCTAATTTTTTGTGAATAATAAAATTTAATATAACATATAAGCAACTTATGACTCATCCCTACTTGACTATTTCATGCAAGAAATGCCGAGCCTGATTATTCAGCTCATTAATAAAGATGCAGATCAAGGCAGGATCTGTTAAAGCCCAGGAAAATGATGATATGTACATTATAAAGAGAACAACAGAAGATTTTAAAAGAGTGAACAAGACTTCACATAAAGAAACACAAAGTAGTCACCTCCCTTGTACTTCTAAAATGTGAAATGAGAATAAAACGCAAAACCGTGACATTTGTAATGTACTTGGGGATTTTTACACTCATCACATAATGCAAAATGTATCATGCAGAAAAAAATTGCAGGAAATTCAGAAAATTTTCATTTTTGTGAATGCATGGTAGCTGCTTGCTAGAAACACGTTTAAATGCCTTTTGCAGATATCCAAAGGCAACTGCAGATAAATTATGGTCTTTTTTTGTGCAAACTAAGGAGCCTTTAGTTTAGAGAACACATAGGGTGGATACATTAAAGACTGAGGTTTTTTGATGTGGTAATTTGTATGGGAAAACTGTTTGAAAACAGAAGTGTATAAGGAAAAATAAACTCCATATATATGAAATGCGAAACTGATTGTCAAAATTGAAGTGAAATTTTACAAAGCTGCTATCATGTAATTCCTTGCCAAAATTATATAGCTAAAAGGTCAATTAAAACCCACTTATGTGACAAAATGAAGAGTTAAAAATAGTTCTATAAAAAAGAAAAAAGCAGAGAAGCTGTGGCAAAAATACTATTTGATAAATATGAAATATGGTGTGATGAAACTATATGGTTTCTTGAACTCTGAGTGTGCTATCTGATAACATTGAAATATTACACTTTATTTCATTAATCTTTTTTGTTTATTTTTTTCTCTCTAATACAAATTTGTAAATTTATTAAGGAAAATACTATATTTACCCCACCGGGATGTGAAATATAGGTTTGGATGGTCAGTTTCTGTTTTATAAATAATTCCTCTTTTCTATAATATAACTAAATAAAAATGCATTGGTTAAAGAACTCAATTAATCATTGACAGAAATTGACTGATGCATCACTATGTGATAATACATCATTTATAAATCTTCATAAACCATAGACTTTTCCTATTCCTCGTGTCTTTAATATGTCAATGGTCTTGCAGCCTCTGCTATTGGAAGGCAATATTTTCAGGAAGTGTACTTAAAGTGAGTTCATTTTACTGGAACTAAACCATCAAGAGATCATATTGGCTTTCTCATGTGCTTTGCTAGATAGTGATAAATTTTCTTATCTTTAAGGCTCTTTCATTTGCTGGGGTTTCTATCATACATGATGACTAACTTTATATTAAAATTTAAATTGTTTTCCATTTGTTTTCTTCTTTGCATGGCAGCAACAGACTTGTTTGTCTTGCAGTGTCTAAACATAACCAGAACAAATGTTCTGCAGCTGTGATTTGTTTTGGACAAATATTCCTGAATTTGCAAGTTCATGGAGTCCCAGGTTGGAAAAGACCTCAAGGATCATCTGGGTCAAAATTCTTGGCAAATCATGGTCCAGGCAAGATGGGCCAGAGCCCTGTCCAGCTGAATCTTAAAAATGTCCAATGTTGGGGAATCCATCACTTTCCTGGGGAGATTATTCCAGTGGTTAATTGTTAAGGAGAAAATTTTTCCCCTTGTGTCCAACCAGAGCCCCCCCAGGAGTCCCTTGGACCCCTCACCCCTTTTCTTCTCCACGTGGCTCCGTGTGCACAGGGAGCCTCCTCCTCCTCTGTGGCCACCCTTGAACAGTGGAACATGTGGGGAGGTGTCCCCTCATCCTTCTCTCCTCAGGGCTGAGCAAACCCAACTCTCTCAGCCTTTCCTCACCAGATTTCCCAGCCCTTGGATCCTCTTTGTGCCCTTCTCTGCACCCTCCGCAGCCTGTCCACCTCTGTTTGGCATAACAGGGACCAAAACTGGGCACAGGGCTCCAGGTGTGACCCAAAAAGTGCTGAGCAATGTGAGGTAGTGACTTCTTCACCTCTGATTTTTATGCCCTTGTTGATGCCACGCAGCATCCTGTTGTCTTTCCCTGCTGCAGCAGATCCCTGGTCACTCCTTCCAGATGGGTTCTCTCCCGGATCCCTTTCCACAAAAGTCCCTTTTCACACAGCTGGTCCCCAGCTGGGTGGATCTCAGCCTGTGCTGCAGAGGTTTTCCCAAATACAGGGCTTTGCACTTGTGCTTATGGAACTTCCTGGTGGATTTTTCCCCCCTCTCTTCCAGCCTTCCTGCAGGGGTGGGCTCTTCCTTCCAAAGTGCCTGCTTCCCCACATAGTTTGGTATCATTGGCAAAATTCAGCGGGGTGTGCTTCATCTCATCATCCAGATCACTTAAGAAGATTAAATAAACAATATTTGGTCTAATATGGGTGCTTGGGGGACCCCATTTGGGACAGTCTGCCAGTTTGGAAAGGATCTATTTATCATGAGCCTCTCCCCACACCGTGTGTCACCTTCAGCCAGTCCTCCACCCTCCCCACAGACCCTTGCCTAGAAAATAAAAAATAATTTATTTTAGCAGAAGGCTGTAAGAAACTGTATTGAAAACTTTGGAGGAATCCAGCTGGATTGTTGCCTGGAAAATAGAAAAGAACTTCCCAAAAACAGTAGAGTGAATATAAAGCAAACCTTTACTTGAAAGCTTTCAGATACACAATATGGCAAAAATCGCATATCATACAGTGATTCTACAACTTTTGAAAGATTAATCAAGTAGTATATCTATCATCTGTTGTCCAGTTAAAAGGTTAGTGCATTAGGTACTAATTCCTGGGATCCTGCCCCACTGGAAGCAGTCCAGAGGTTTCTTTTGCCCCAATTTTATTATGTCTGGTCCAGATTCTAGCTGAAAAAAAAGAAGTTTAGTGTAGTTCTCTTCTTGGAATAAGACTAAACAGTATTTTAGGAACATTTTTATGAGGTCAGCTTAGTATTCCTAAATGTAGGGAATAAAGATAGGAAATGTACTAGAAGCTACAGCCATGCTTTAGCAATTTACAATGCTACAACTATATGAAAAATATAAAAAGCTAAAAATCTAAGGCATCAAGATAATGGTCACTATTCATTCCACATCAACCAAGTAGTGGACTTTGTCATAAAGGGTGATCAGGTTTGTCAAGTGGAATTTGTTCTTGGTGGATTCATGCTGGCTTTTCCCAGTCATGTGCTTCCTCTGACTTTTGATAACCCTCGGGAGGATTTGTTCCAGAACATTCCTAGGGGCTGAAGAAAGACTGATGGGCTTAAAATTGACTGGATTCTTGTTTGAGACTTTTTAGATTTGTGTTGCATTATACTTCTTCCAGTCTTCTGGGAAGTCCTCCAACCTCCATGGCTCCAGAAAGAAGCAAAGAGAATCCTCTCAGCCATGTCAGCCAGCATTCCTAACACCATTGGTGGATGATCATACCATCACAGAATGGTTTTGGTTGGAAGGGACCTTAAAAATCACCTTCGTTCACCCCCTGCCCTGGGCACCCTCAACAAGAGCAAGTTTCTCCAAGTTCCTTCCAATCTGGCCTTGAGCCTCCAGGGACAGGACATCAGGGTCCATCAATTTTTAGGGGTCAAGATTCACTTGATCTCCATGGCTCTTCAACAGTGTAGATATTTTTTCCCTTTCCCCTCTAAAAATCCAGGCCAGAAGAGTCTAGAAGGTTTTCCATTGGGTAAAAGAGTTGGAATTAAAATATTCGTGTCATACTGAGAAGTAATTGGATTTACCAGTGTGTTCTGTTTCAACAAAAACAAAACAAACAAACAAAACCAAAAAACAACAACACAATCAAACAGAAACAGAAAAAACCCAAGAGTTTGAACACAGACTTTGAATGGTGAAAACTGATAGAGCAGGAGCAAATTTATTAACTCAGTAAAGGGAGGGCTGCTGAACAAAGGTGTTTTGACACAGAATATTCTCAATGTGATCTCAATGTGCAGGAAAAAGATGTGTATTTTCAAAAAATATGTACCTGCACTTTGGGAAAGGAAATGAGTGATGACTTCTGTGATGATTTTCAGTGAGAAAATTCGGGTTGAAAGGCATTTGAAATCCTTACATTAATTCTTTTGCTGTTTGTACATTTGCATAAACATGACTGGGAGAATTTGGAACTCTGTTGGGTGTAAATTAGACATATTGGAATTATGTTGATTTTCAGATATACCCCATCACCCAGAAAAATTATAATGAGTGTTTGTGATTAAAGGAAATGTGAAGAGTTTTTGCTCATTTGGAGTATTAGGATGGGCTGGGGGTGCTAATGAAGTGCAAAATTAAATTCCAACAATTATGTAGACATGGGCACAAATAAAAGTAAAGATATTGTTGGACTTTCAGGGATAAGATAAACTATTTTGAAACTGTCAAAATATAGTAATGTGAAATAGTTTTTTTAGGTTTGTATCATGTTGAGGGTGTATCTTGGCTGAATGTGGTTTCATAAAATCCCAAAAAAAAGCCCAAACAACTTACTGAGCGTAATGTACATGATAATCTATCAGGCAAGTGAATTTATGAATGTGGCAGGAATTTGCTGGACCATTAACATATTCATCATCAAAGGCAGGAAAAATTATCACTTGATGATAGTTAGAAATTTATCCTAAATGAGAGAGAATTTATGATTTTTGTAAGAAAGAGTCTACATTTTGCTCCTGTAATCGTGATGAACAGCTGAGTTTTCTTGATAATACATGAGATTTTCCACAAAACAAGAAATGTTTAATATTTCTTCTTTTCCTGAAATGAGCAGAGATGCACTTCCAGAAGCAGAAAATCTTTAAAATGCAGTTTAAAATATGTACATATTTTTGGTAATGTTGTCTGCATGATACTTCAATGTTTATCTCCATTTGCATTTCAATAAGTTACAAACACTTTTTAACAAAGGGAAATATTTTAAGGGGCTAGAGAAAAAGATATACTAGAAATAGATAAATACAGCTTAAACTGTATCAGGCAGTGATGTTAGATTGAAAATAGACTACTGAGGGAAACTATGTATTATCTTAAAACCACTAAAGCAAGGAAATTTAAAATAAATAGATAGGCTTGATTTCTTTTGTTACTTTAAATCCATAAAGCCATTTTTGTATTGCTTTCATATTTGGTTTTTATATTAACAAAGTGAAAAGAGAAGAAGTATTTGCTTCAGCTAAATATGTTTAGTTTTACTGAAAATTTTTGGAGGGACAGAACAATCAAATAAAATCTTTGCACCCTTTGTTCAATGAGTTCCTTATGCTTTTTGTTATTCATTGAAGTGTAGCAGGAAGAGAAGAGCTAAATAATTTTAGCCAGCTGTTCCAAAACCCTAAATTTTCAGTCGTGAGTCTCACTGGTATTTTCAAACCTCGGATTTGATAATTCAACTCAGAAGAAATACTATGGAAATACATTTTTTGTGTGTGTTGCTAGTACTAAAAAAATGAATTTTCATATTAGTTTTGAAGCCCTGTCTAAGAGCTGCATGTTGCCTCCTGCTTGCCTTTGTATTGGTTGTTTCTCTGCATTGGTTTAAACAGTAACAGAGATGGTTTAAAATGGCTTCAAGTATTTAAAAAATGCTCTTGTGAAAAACTTGATTTCTTGCAAAAATCTCAGCTGCCGCCCTCTTTAACTGCCTTTATAAACTCCTCATTCACTCTCTTAAAATTGTAGTTGCACACAAATATTTGAGGTACCCTGCAAAGCCCTTTAGAAATGTGGCTGAACTTTGTTTTACTTTAAAAACTACTAGCATGTGCACATCTTGGGTGATTTCATTAGTAAAAAAGGCTCCTTACCTAGAAACTCACATGTGCCCTGATTTAATTCTAAACAGACTTTGATGCCCAGTTGCAAATTCTGTGTATTTGCTGAATCATTTCAATATTTACCTTGTATTTCCTTGAATTTCTGTGGGTTTTGGTTTTGTTCTCTCTTTTTTTTTCTTTTTGCTTGTTTGTGGGTTTTTTGTTTTTTGGGGGTTTTTTTGTGTGTGTTTTTTTTTCCCTTTACCCCTTCTGCTCCTAGTGATGATGCAAACATTCCAGGCTACTGCACCAGTGATAAATGGTGTTGATGCCTTAGGGTGATACCTAAGTAAATTAGCTGCTAAAGCTAAACTGTTCAGTTTCAATTTTTGATACTGTTTTGCAGCTCTGGCTTTTCATTCACCACTGAGTTGGCTTCGCTTGCTTTGTGATTTAATTATTCTTCACAGGGTAATGAAAATTTAGAAGTGTATAAGGAAGACAAATGCAGTTTTGCAGCTGAAGCTACACAAGAACACAGTTGCTAAAGAATAATGCAGAGATTTCTGAGCTGCAGAAAGCAGTTTAAAAGCTTTTAGAACGTGCACTCTGTAGAAACAACTTTTTGCCTGGAGGATCCAAGTACTTCCATAATTTAAGATGCAGAGCTCTTTAAGCCATAAGCTCCTTCTTATCCTTTCCCATCTGTTTAGAAGGGTCAATATCAGATATCCAGGGGAAAACAGAGGAAGAAACTATTTTTACCAAGTAGAGAACTGCTGGAATAGAAGAGCCATCTTCACATTAGCAGGACTTTGCACACCAGTGAATTAATTTTTATTTTTATTCCATGGCTTTAAAGCCTACAGGAACATGACACTTCGTGGACCTAAGGGCAGCACAAATTTGTGCATATTTTCTCTCTCACAAAGAGGGAGAAAAGAAGTCACAACTAATGTGTTTCTAAACTTATTTATCTGTTTGTTCTCCCATAAGTTTCAAAGATAAATTTATATCTGTGCTGGCAACATGCACTTTCCAGGTTTCAAGGCAGAATACAGAAGGATTTTTCAAAGATGCACAATTTTTTTATTTTTTTACCTGTATGCTACACCACATAGGTACATCAAATGTGCAATGAGTTGCTTTCCACCTTTTGTGCCTGAATTTGTAGCTCATTCTGTGTGTCTGAGACAATCTTTTATTTCCAGTCCACCAATGATCACTCTTTCCTCAATCCTCCTAAAACCCCTAATCTCCTGCAATTATATATATATATATATATATTTATATATTTATATTTATATTTATATTTATATTTATA
>WBND01001287.1:142772-159867 GCA_013398595.1 Tychaedon coryphoeus
AAAAAAGAAAAGAGTGAAAAGAAAAGAAAAGAAAAGAAAAGAAAAGAAAAGAAAAGAAAAGAAAAGAAAAGAAAAGAAAAGAAAAGAAAGAAAGAAAAATTTTTAAAAAAAGGAAAAAAAAAAGAAAAAAAAAGGAAAAATTTTTTTTCACCAGGATGAAATATTTAAAAAAATGAAGAAGTATATTTAGAAAATTATTTTGAAAGATAAGCAAAAAAACATTAATTGTAATATCTGGGATTTAAAGTATTTTTCTTCATGACTTCTGAATATTTTTTCTTTTTATGGTGTAAGTCAGTTGACCATGCTGTCTTCAAGCTTCTTCATTGTTCATACAGAATTTTCATTGGAAATGTGATAGTTTTTTTTTATTGGGGAGCCAGGGGGATGTCAAAAATGTGGTTTCATAACATTATGATTTGATGGTTTTTTCTTTTTTGTCCTTTTCCTTCCGTTCTTTTCCATAGATAATGCACCAATTCTTTTGCTACTCCTAAGAGACATATCTTTTAGTTTTCATATTTTACAGGTATTATAAATTTAAAAACTAGCACATATGTCTTCTAACTATATACATAGTCCTTGTAATCATATTATGTTGTAATAGTACCTCAATATATTAAGAATACAGAAAATAGTTCTGAATATACACTAAAGAAGTCTTACAATTTATTTTACTTTTAAAAAGCATATATGGAGTAAAAATATGACCTTGTGGGAACAGTCTTTAAAGGTTTTTTTTTATTGGCTTATAAATTAGCAGTGGTTTTGAGTGTATAAAAGTTATGTGCTGTCAGAGCTGGAGTGATTGAATGATTGACTGAAATTTCTATTAAGAAAATGAGAGTACACCACTGTTCTGCATTCTGTAGCTGCTTTAATGGAGTTTGAAAAGGGGGAAAAAACTCCGAACGGGTGTAGAACAGAAACAAACAATTTTATACTTGTTCAGTCTAATACTTAGCCTTTTCATGGTTTCTACGACCTGAGGGTGGCTGCAGTTTCAAAACCCAGAAAGGACTGGGTAGTAAACGTGCAGTAAGACTAAACAAGGGAAATTTTAAAAAAAGAGTGGGGAAATAGGACACTTATGATGAAATATTCTGCAAGAACGATAATATACCCCTGTTATGTAAACATTTGCAATAATTTTTTAATTAAAAGACTTCTTAGGCTGTGGAATTACTTAGACAATTTATTAATTTCTTCTCTGTATAAGATTCAAGAGCTAATTCTCAAAATAGTCACCTTTCCCTATTATGTACATAGATATAAGTGTTATTAAAAATAGGAATGAGATTTAAAAAAAAAAACCCAGACAAAATCCAGTTAATTATAGAAAAAAAAACAGTTAAGAGTTGATAATTTTCTCTGGGTAGGGAATTTGTTAACATCTTTTAAGATGAATTTCAATTTGACATAATAGAAATGTAGACACAGTAGTCTCAGGTAATTTACATTCCATCTTCTAACAAAATTAAGTACAATCCTTAAAGTGGGATAATTTCTCTGCTGAACTGCAGATAAGACTGAAACAATGAAGAAAGAGCAGCAGAGATGAAAGCAGAGTACACACAGAAAAAAAATTAACAAATATATCTAATTAATGTAGTGTAGTAATTGAAAATTGGACTCCTGTAAATTTTTATGTGCCTTGTTTCTCAGTACATTATTAATCCAAAATGGTATTAAATTTCCTCTGTAAAGATTTCTATGTAAAGTTAGGAAAGTTAAACCCAAAATTCTACACTGTATAATGTTAAAATTTGTAGATGCAATTATAATCTCAGTAAAATTGTGAACGCTTATACTTTGTTCCTTTAGTGTTAAAGTGAAATAATCCTACCCACATAATACACCAGCCTTTGACATAACAAAGGAATATGGCATTACTGAATTAATAATCACATTAATTGGTATGAACAGCTGTGGGAACACTGATATTGAATTAGTTTAGCACAGATTAATGTAGACATGGCAATCTGAATATTTACATATCATTAAAGCTTGGTGCCTTAAAGACTCAAGGGCATTTTGTCCCCAGGAAGTCTTTGGTTTAGTGTTTTCAGCAGCATTTATCATCAAAGTTGGACAAGGGTTGGTATTTCAGTAACAATTTCAGGTGTTCAAATCTCGTGGAGAAAAGCCCAAGTTTAAGGAATTTTAGAAGTAATCCCAAACCTCTGAATCTGAAATTCATTGAAATGGAAAATTAAGTCTTTTATGCATGTACCTTCATGGAGGGTCTTTAAATGGAGAAATGATGCCATTATTTTTATCCTTAAATCATCATGCACACTTTATAGAGACAGGAATGCCTAATAGAAATAGAAATTAATTGTAATATATTTCTGTGTTTTTTACAGGAGAGTGCAATAACACCAATAAACACAACAATGTAAAGTGTGTGGTTTCATAGAAAAAGTTTAAATTGTTTTATTATGACAATTAAGGTTTCTTCTGCCCTATCTAGGTTTGAGAGTTGCTATAATTTCTTTTATATATTTAAAAAAAAACCCACACATGGTCCACTTTAAAAACTCCACTAGGTGATACAACAAATCTAATCAAAGAACACTGCAAGAAATCGCTAAAAACTTTTGTCCAATACAATCCACTGATCAATTAACATTCAAATTGCCTTATGCCATTACCCAGGGTATTACTTAGACCTCATTTGTAATTTAAATCAGGTAAGACCTTTATGTTCAACTGATATCACTGATATGTCACTAATATCTGTAAAAAATCTGACATATTAAAATCTGTTGATTTTGGTAGAATTGGTTGTGGGTTATAAGACTGATTTATGACTGGGGATAGTGTAGCTTCTTTGAAAAATCAACTTTTAAAGCCAGACCCATTTATCCACTACTTTTATTATTTCCTACTGGTTCAAACAACTCAAATGGGAATGATTTCCTTTTAATACTTAAATTAAGTAATTTACTTTTACAAAGTTCAGTTCTTTCTATGCCATGAAAGGGCAAGAAAGGATATTGCCAGGGACAAAGGAATTCACAGGTGTCTGATGCCCTACAAAGAAAAAATGTTTACAAAAGCAATTTTATTTGTAGATAGCTAAAGGGGGATGGAATTAATCCCTACCTTTGCCATGCTTTTGATCTAGAAATTACTCCCCTGCTTCTAATAAATTCTGTGAGAACTGTAAAGCAGCAGGGATTTCAAGGAATTGAGTATGAAAGTTGGAATTTATTGAATTATTATAGGATTTTGTGACTATTATTTGACATTTTACCTTCTTCCTAAATAAACCAGGAACAATTCTTTCACATTTCTTCCTTCTAAATAAGCAGCTTGCCAGGTTCCCATCAAACTGTCCCAGCTTTTTCCTTTGCCTCCATCTCCTGAGCAATCTCCTGGTCCATTCTCTGCAGTTTCATAACTCTGCTTTAGTTTCAAAAAAAAAGCTCATCAAATTTGACTCAAAGCATGAATAGGAATATAACAGCAAAGAGATTCTGAGTGTCAGAGAACTGGAGGATTTTACTTTTTTACCATCTTTTGAGGTGTTTTACACAAGCAGAGACAAAATGCTTCATGAGGCACATTTAAACTGCATAAACAACTTAAATTTTCTGGTACAAAAAGAAAATGGCTGAGAATTTCGAAAGTACTGACATCTTAAGTAAAAACCAAGGTCTGGTTTGGTTAAATACTTAGATTTTCTCTGCTTCCCATCCTACATTCTGTCATCAGCCCTTCCTTCCCACAAAAATCTATTTAAAGTAATGGGTCAAAATTCTTTTAATGACAATATTATTAGACTTTTCACTTCTTTCTGTGAACTCAGAACCTCCAACACAGTAAATTGTTCATATATATATATATACACTTTTTTTTTTTTCCCATCTAAGGATTAAGTGAATGCCTTATTATACTTCTGGGCATCATTGGGCTCTATCTAATCTGTATCAGCTGCACTGCAGATAGCCTGAGGCTAAGTTCATTGCCCAGCCATTTTTCTGATTTGCAGGTACATAACTGGCCTGAACACAGGATAATATCACTTTGAAGGAAAAAAAAAAAAATCCACATTTTTTCGGTGCACTGTGGGACACTGGAGGCAATTGCATTGAAGATGAATGTGCCTCAATGATTTTTTTTCCTTTTATATCATACCAGATACCTGAGAAAATGCTTGCAGGCTGACCAGTTGTAAAGGAAAGGAGCTTGGTTTATTTTATATCTTTAGGGAAGGCATTGAAGGTTCCTTTGTGCAACATTTGATTCATAAATCTTAATGTTTTATTCAGATTTAAATACTAGGGGTGCTATTATTGTACCCAAATATGCAGTGATTATTTTATAATATATATGCACTGCATGGTGAAAGAGATGGCCAGGAAAATAATGGAAAGAAATTGACTCAGTCTGAACTCTTGGTTTGTTTTAGAAGCATTTTGTGCTACGTATGCACATTGATAGTTCAGCAGACTTTTCATTGAGATAATGGAAAATAAGGAGAAAACAATATCTAAAAAAGTATGAGGATACAATTTGGTTTTTTTTTTCAAAGACAGGATGTTCCAGTTTTGTTGTTGATAACACTGGAGCACTTTTCTCAACTTCCTTGCTGCCCTCACAAGGACCAGAAGAAAACACAACTTTTTGCTTAAGCATATAAATTTAAAAAGAATCTGTGTCCATATTGCTTCCCAGGTTCAGGTAACTGGTTTGCTAAACCTTGCAGTTTTTCTTGACCCATGAGATTAGAAAATATTAACACACTGACTATTTTGCAGAAAAGGTAGATTTGTCAAGCTATGATAAAAGACAGTATCTGAAACTTCATGTGGATAAGGTTATTATTAATGACAGCAATTCTGCACCTGGGTGTAGAAGGTGTAAACAAAACAGGTGATTCTTATTGGAAAAAAAAGAGATAGCAGGAAGAAATTTTTTTACAGTGAGGGTGGCACAGGGTGCCCAGAGAATCTGTGGGTGCCCATGGATTCCTGGAATTCTCCAAGGTCAGATTGGAACATTGGAGTTTGGAGAAACCTGGGATAGTGAAAGGTTTCAGGAAGTTTGGAATAGATGACCTTCAAATTTTAAACTATTCTATGATTCTATGATGTTTATCTGAATTGTGATTATATTCCACATAAAAAATCACTTGATGAGCTCCACAAATAAGTAAAAGACCTAAAAAATGCTCAAAATGAGGCAGGGAAAGCTTTATCCCTTGAGATTTAATTTTTACATTGGGGAGAAAAAAAAAGTTCCTATTGAAGACAAATTTTATCTGTGTGCCTTCCTATCCTCTTTAAAATTCCTTTTAAGCATTTTGGATCTTGTCCTAGTATTTATTGTTTTACAGAGAAATTGATTCTCAGCCACCAAGCTGAGCAAGGTACATAAAAAATGTAATTTCTCTTGCATAAGCTATGGATTACTCTTACCAATTTAGCACTCTAAAAGCTAATAAAATAATAAATTACAGTCCCTCATATCACCTCACAGCTGGCAGAGTGACAACCATCTGAGGAAGGCTGTCTTTGTGCAAATGTTCCAAAGCAAAAAACTTTTATCTGTGTTACTCTGCCTTATTTCTATTCATTTAGTTCTGTGTAGGATCTATGGTTATTACCTTGATGCATTTTTATTGATCTGCTGGAGTTTCTGTCCCAGTCAGTTATGAGACATTGACTTTTTGACTTTATAATTTTTTTTCCCCCCCAAAATGGAATTAAGGGAATGTAAGTCCTGGGTCACTGCAGCTCATTTCAGTTTGTTTGTATCCTCAAGGCTCTTCAATTCAGCCCAACTGCTTTCATGTAGAATTTGGTATTTCAATGTCCAATATTTCCAAGCAGAAACCTTAGACACCTTGGTTTAGACAGCTTGATGTATTCCCAATATTTTTTACCTTTTTTTTTTTTTTGATAATTGAATTTTTTGTTGCTGTTGATAGAAATAAAAAGGGAAAACGTCCACCAACAAATACAAAAATTTTATTCCAATACACAGAATTACTTGATATTTTATGAAAATATTTTCTATTTTGCTTAAAAGGTAAACATGGACTGGTGTTTAGTAGATATTTCGTCTTAACTCGCTGGTATTTAGGGAAATGGAATAAGGTAATGCTGCCATGAAAGAGGAATGATGGCAGTTTTATGTTTCAAGTGCAGAAGTCAAAATTCTGTTAAAATCATCATGTAAATAAAAGGCCAAAGCAGGAATAAATATCTTTTTGAGGTTGCTTAAGTGTTAGCATTTGGAGCATTGTAAATTCTGTTTGGGGGGATTTTAGTTCAGTTTTGGGTTTTAAAAAATAAACAACAAAGGGTTCCCATCTGGTCAGCAAAAGAAGTACGTTTTTCTTGGGCTCACAATGTGAGAGGAAGCTATAATATATTTTAAACATTTTTCCCCTTAAATGTCATGGTTGAGCTTACAGCAGTCATGTTCCACAAGCAGAATGGGAAAATGTGTAAATACCAAAGGTTTTTAGCTTGACCTTCAGACTTAAAATTATGACTTTAAATACAGAAAGAAAAATTCAGAGAAAATGAAAATGCTGAAAAAAAATTGGGCTGTGAGATCTACCATGTCAAAATTTAAACCAATCCAACAAACAAAACAACAGGATGCCATATTACATTACCACACACTGTTATTTAGATTCTTTTTAAATAAATTTAAATATCCCTTTAACTCATATTCCTGACTTTCATACCAAAACTAACTCTATTGAGCTATCAGTGGAGTGCATTTTGGAAACAGACATAAAACCCATGAATGCATATTTAACCTACTAAATCAATTTTTTGCCTTGGTTACATAATTCTGTTCCTGTGTTTTCATCTAATTAAAGAGTAATTTAGAGCAATTCTCCATGGTGTTTGCACCAGAGAAGTTTAGAGAAATCAAAGTTGTCCCAGCATTTTTCTTTAAATAATAAAGAATGAAAACGCCTCTTTTTATTAAAAAGTTCACAGATTAACTCATTCAGTTGTCCATTTTCCTGAGCAATAAAGCCAGTTTGTGAACACAAAACAAAAAAGGATTGAGGATTGATATTCATGATTTCTTGCTTACAAAATGAAGCCTAAATGAAAAATAAGTGTCTAAATAAAAAACCATTGTCTTGATAAATGTCTAATTTTCCATAAAAGAATTCACACAAAATTGAACTGCTTTTTTTTTAAATTATTGTTATTAATTGTGGTTAAATCATATTTATAGAAAAAAAAAGTCTGTAAGTGTTCCACTGGAACTAGATGAATATTATACTCTAACTACAAATTAAAATTGTTTGTATTATCACATACCATTGATTTGCAGCAATATGTCCTCACATATTCAATCTCATTTAGTGGGTCATCTTACCTCCCAGTAAAAAAAAAAAAAATAGGGGAAAAAAAGGGAAGTTCCTGTCCCTTTTGCAATACTTCCCATTAATTTCTGTAGAGCATTCATCTCAAAACAACTTGACCAGGAAAAAAAAAATACCTAGATCAATGCAAAATTCAACATGTGCAATTTTTAAAATTATTTTAACAAACATTGTCTTGAAAGGAGAGACACATGAAATCTTTCAAATTAATCTTTATTTTTCCCCCTGTATCACTGTAAAAATTAGGCTTTGAAACACACCTTGCAATTATGTGTTTCTGAAATAATTATGTCATTTACTGCCACTGCAAAACATTTGCCTTGAAAGCTGATTATGCCACAGAAGTAAATATCCAGGGAAGACTGTGGAGGGGGAGAAGGAACTCAGCTCACATCCTTTCTGGTATTAGTCTGTTCAGTGAGTTAATGGGAAAGCTGATACTAATGGTACGCTATAAATTAGTACATCTGCAATAAAAGAAATTATTTTCCATTTTAATCGCTCGGGAGCTGTTCTGCAAATGCATTTCCATCTCAGGTGCTGGAGAGCTCAATGATGTGCACTGCAGGGCTCATGCTCCAGTAAACTGGTGAAAGATGTTAAATGCAAGAACAGCATTAAAGTTATGTCTGGTGGCAGTATAAATGAAAGTCTCTCACTATTCCCCTGTAGCCTGCTCGGGAGTTTGTAACTCAGCTGTGAAATGGGCACTCAATTGAAAAGAGTGCTGCCTGAAAAAAAAAAATAAAATAAAAATTCTCTCAAGTTCATTGGAGCTACCTTAAATAGACTTTGATTTTTGTCAGGGGACAGGAGTTTTGATTCTGGGAGATAAAACTGTTGATCTGGTGCATTTGTAGGAAATGCAACTTGTTCAGACCCCAGCCCTTGCTTTTTTTTTCCTGGGAAATTGTGTGTTACCATGTTTCTACCTCTGCAGCAGAAATATCTTTAATATACATTACCACTAATCTCTAACTACTGCAACAGCTTCCACCCCAAAGGAGATCTGACACAACTTACACTACATCACAACTTTTGCTGAGGAAATGAAATAATATATGGAAGTCTTAATATGACTTAATTTCTAGTCTTTTGAAGTCTTGAAAATTATTTATAGTGACATCTGTGCATTAGCTTTTTGGGAGCAGGGATGTGTGGTTGCCAATATGTGGTGTGCCTGATAGGAAATGGAGAGAAATTCAACTGATGTCCACAGAGTTTTACATTTGTACCAAAACCATTGGGACTGAGAGAAAACATGTTATGGTGATACAATTAAGATCTTTCTTAGCATTCATTCTCCCACTGTGGCTGTGGATAGAAATTGATGTGTACAAATTACAGGCCAGAATTTGAGAATACTCACATAAACCCTCATGTTTCCATACAGATATATATATATTTATTTTTTCAAATTATATATATTATATATATAATTCATTCATGTAAATACAAGAATCCTTCAGGCAAAGCAAGCTGATGAAATTGTTCTCATTTCCAGTTTGGTAGGAACCTAGAAAAAATGAATTTTCCAGGGCCAAAGGTATTTTGACTGTCTCATGAGAATGAGGATTAGTTGCTGGAACAGGTTGTGCTGGAAAATAACTGTTCCTGTCCCCATTCTGTACAAAATGACAAATATCATGTGGGTATCAGACCATGCCATCCTGCTCTTGAGTACAACTCTTGACATGTTGGAATTGGATGGCAAAAGGGATGTTTTGATGCACAAAGTTAATTTTTGTTTGCAATCCGCCTCATCTGCCAGAATATTGTCCCTCTGTTGCATTGTATCCCTTGGTTTCAAAATAATATTGATGTCAAAATTCTACAAGTTTAATTATTAACCATTCCTGTTTAGAAGTTGCATTTTACTTGCTTCAGTGACTGCAGCTATCTGTAAAGGAATTATTTAGCTGCTTTTAAATGTCAGTTGTATTCTTGTAAAATACATACTCTATTTTCTCATCCTTAATGAGGAGAAAACGTATTTATTTTTGCATAATTAGAGAAAATAACAGTCATAACTTCATGAAACCAGGGAGTTTTTTTCTACTAATCGCTTAAAGCCACAAGAAAATATGAAATTAAGTTGCCATTTCATGCCATGTAAAAGCCACTGAGAGCCTTTAGGAGCTGATAAAGAAGAAAAGTTATTGTGTTGTGTGTTTCCTATCACTGCCCAGAGCTTCATTTATCAGGCAGACACCTGTGCTCAAACTGAGGAGCTCCTTGTGTAGAACAGTGCAATTAGCCAAACAATTAGCTGCTGTTTGCAAAAATTAGCCATACACCTAAAATGAATTGGCAGGATGGGATAATCCACATAAAACTCATCAGTGGGAGCATGCTAGAAATCATCTCCTGCAGCTGAATTTAAGAGAAATCTATTTCTTTTTTTTTCCTGAAAGAAAACAAACAAAAACAAAAACAAAAACAAAAATAAAAACAAACCAAACCAAAACAAAAAAAACCCAAACCCCAAAAAACCAAAAAACAAAAATCAAAAAGACAACAGCAAAACCCCCCAAAAAACCCTAAAAACCATACACATAAAAATTTAGGGTTCTTCTACTAATTCCAGTGAGTCTTGACCTTCAACCTCAATTTGTTTTTCCTATATTAATGGTCAGTGCTGTTGGTGCAGAGCTTTGCAACACGTGGAAACGTTCCTTGTGATGTTTATTAAATTGTTGTTTTGCGCAGAGTAATTAGTAAAATCAATTATTTGCACTCTTTACTAATTCTCATAGGTTGCCCTGAGAATTTTAAATTTAAAATGAATTCCCAAATCCCACTTGATTTAAACATTTCGTCCACATGAGGGTTTTCTTCCAGAAGATTGTGCTTAGTGAAGGAATAAGTAAATATTGAACACTTTTATTATTATTTAAAGAGGGAAATATGATCTTTGTGTGAAGCAAGAGAGTTCTTCAGTACAACACATTTTCTTTTTTTTTGCTTCTTATATAATTATATATATAATCTATAATTCTGAAACAGTATGTTCTGCAATTGTTTAATTTGGCTTGCTTTTTCCCAGAGGATTTCCTATATTTTAAAATATGTCATCAGCTTGGAGTAAAGGCTGCTTAAAATAAATAAATTAATTATGTTTAACCCAAGAGAGACTCTCAAAGATCTGAAAACTCAAACCTGTTGGTCTACATTTCTTCAGATTTTTATTCTTACATACTCCATAGATAATTACTTTATTGAATTTCAAAATGCCTAACATTTTTATCTACATGAATACATTGTTTTTAAAAGATAAGTATGTCTTCTTTTAAATGCAATCCTGGAATAAGTCAAGCTGAGGGGGCAAAGCTTTATTTCTTATTCTTATTATAGGTGTTTTTCTCTCCTGTGTTTACCAGAAGTGTTTTCAGGAGTGATGTGACAGAGTTCAGCAACAACACAATTTCAAGTATGTTCACTACTGCCAGCAGAGCATTGTTATGTTGAAAAAATGAACCCCAGCCTATTTTGAAATCTAAATCTGAGTGGAAATGGCACATAATAATGACATACACATGAGAAAGAGCCACAAAGATGCTTTCAGCAATGCAAGTGTAGCCAAGGAACTCAAAAAATGCTACAACAAAAACACACAGTGAAGGCTTTTGAAATAACCCAGAGCCTCAATTTTTATTGTAATTCCTTAAATTAAATTATGCTTTTTTTTCTAGGGGCAAAGATGAAAGAGAGATTTTACACCAGGAATCACTGCTCTTAAAAATGAATAACGGAGTGAATGACACAAGGTGATCCCAAAGCAAATCCCACTGTGAAACTCATCATCCATTCTTTACCTCTCCTTTGGAAACCCAAAAGTCCTGTTAAATGAACCCCCCAGAGCACAGGCCATCACACCTGCCCTGCTCTTTTGTGGTTTTATTACTCTGCACCAGAAATATTTGGCTTTGACATCCTCATTTCGAGGAGATTCTGGGAGACTTAATCCCAAGGTTCTTGGCTTGGGTAGGATGTCTTCACTTGGACAACTCGTTTTATAGGGGAGAAAAATTCAGGTCATTTTGGCATTTAAATTTTAGCACTTCTGCTGTCAGAGCCTCACAGAAACAGACCTAAACTCAATGCACCAGAGAAAGTAACAAACCAGTGAACCAGGCTCATATTTCAGATTTTCTGACAGGCATTTTTGGCAATCTCACCAACACAGTGATGCTTCTGCTTTGCAAAAAACAACCCAAATGACAGAACCTTTTGAACAAAACACCTAATTTTTATTTTTTTTTCTCTCTAATTTCAAGCCACCACCTGAACATTTTCAAGTGCCTCAAACATGCCTTCCAAGATAATTAGGCAAGTGGAATATTGTGTGAATTATGAAATGAAGAAAAGTCTCTTTTTGGGTGTGACTTCCTTACCCATGAAAACAAAAATCTTGTATCACTACAGAGCGAGGTGTCTTATGCTCACTAGCAGCTCCTTTTTCTTACACAGAATTCTTAATTGTTTTCCAGCTACCCTTGGGGTTTTAAAATTATCCTGACTGATCTGAAAAACATACACACAAAAAAAATAAAGTCCCAAAGCAACCAAATACTTAATTTTGAACAACTGCAAGAGAAAGTTTTCTCAAAATCAGCAATAATGACTCGACATTGTTCATGTATTTGTGCTTTAAAGTGAAAATTCAAAATGACAGTTAAACTGAAAACCACTTTATTTAATTTTTACCTAACGTGTAAAGTTTGATCTTAAAAGTGTCCCTAGATGTTAGATTATCAAATCTACTGTGACTCAACTATGTATTTCCTGCTAATATGGGGCAATTCAGAGGATTTTAAAACAAGGACCATGAAGCTTTTTAGACTGAGTTCCCTGTAGAAAGTTTGGTGCTCATCACTTTTAATTTTGAAGTGAAAAGCCATTTCATCATCCCAGTAATGTCATTTCTGCTTTGGCTCAACTGTTTGTGTTTCATTCTGATGCACACTGAGCATGTCCAGACTATGTTCCAACCTGAAATTGTGCAGGAAAATGCAATGACCTTGCTGATTTATTTATTTATTCATTCAGCCATTTATTTGCTGTTATTTAAAAACTTAGATACCAACAGCTGTGGAATTATTTTGGATAATTGTTCTCAGGTCTCTGCAGCATTCCCAAAAAGTATCATTAGCTTCCAGTCAGATGGGACCTCTCTGAATTATCAAGATAAAAACATGTCATTTTTGACAACAGTGATTTTTAACTTGTAAGTGGAGCTGTGGTTTTCTACATTCCATTGAAATAATAATTCTGACACCCACAGTGCTTAAAGGAAGTGTTAAAAGAGAATATAAATTTCAGTAGATATATGTGTGTATTTACGTAATTTCCAGATTATACCTGGAACACCTCTCACTACTCTAATAGGAATAGTCTGTTCACAAATATATTAAATATATATATATATATATATTTAAAGATGGAAGCAGGCTGCAGTCAGAAATTTTTATGCACAAAACTTGAACTTTTGTGCATAAACTATTTGTAGTTTAACTGTAAGTATATAACTATTTATGTGCATCTATTTATAATTTAATGCATTAGGAAAACCCTTTAACACATCTATAATGTTCATATTGCAGCATTGGAATTTTTTATATGATAGGATGCATGCAAAATGTCGTCAAATCACAGCCAGAAAAATTTCCCTCCTCACTATTAACTTAACAAAGGTGTTAAATTCTTAATTTAGCCTTGTATCCCCTTGTGGTCTTCATCAATGAGATGATGGGGAGTGTAAATTTGCATAGAATCAACTTTGCCAGCTGAAAGAGCTACAGTGAATAAGGTGCATAAACTAGCAGACTGATATATTATATATATTATAGATACATATATATTATTATATATCCAGGCTGATCTGTTTACAGAGCCCATTCCACCATTCTTGGTCTAATCTAGAAGCATTTGGGACAAAAAAAATTACTTATCAACCAAACTAAAACAAAACAAAAACCCCAAAACAAAACCACAAACAAAAAAACCACAAAAAAAACCAAACCAAAACAAAAAAACAACAACAACAACAAAATCAAACAAAAAGCAAAACCAAGTAAAGAGCCAAAGAGCCATAAAAAAACAAACAAAAACCAAAGAATTTTAAAAAATACCAGTTTGTTAAACTGCCTCTATTATTCCTAGTTGTTTCTAATATTAATATTCCTGGATTGAGCACAGTAGAGTTTGGGTATTTTTTATTATATTCACCTGTCAGATAGTTACCTGCTCTTTTCTCACTAGTACAAGAATTCAAAATATGTTAATTAACAGTATTCTTTTAGAACGCAGGGATTATATTGTAATCTTAAGAGAAAAATGAAATAAAATTAAATATCCAAATAAAGACAAAATCCCTCAAACTTTGGTTTTTAAAAGTAGAACTATCTCTGGTATCTTTTTTATCTGCCAGAAAGAACATACTTAAATTGTTATTTTTAAAAAAATGGTTATGGGTATAGTGTTTCCTTAAGTCTTATTTCCATTGTCTTTCCTGTTGTTCTAGTGTCTGAACACAAATTTTTGGGCAGGGCTCCAATCAAAACTTCCAATCTGTTTTGATTATATCATTAAGTTTATGGAAACCAGAGAAAATTACCATCTCTTGGAGGAAAAAAAGACCAAAATGACCAAAACAACCAAATCCAGTAAAAAAACAGCATTTAAAACATCAAAGACTATTTTCTTTTTATTGCATGATGCAGCACACAACACAATAATAGACACATTCTGCTTTTTTATTGCTTTGAGATGAGACAGTGGCTTCAGAGATCTGTTAAAGTTTATTTTGTAAGGTTCAAGACAAATAATAAGAAAACCACCCAAACATACTCTTCCTCACAGCTTTATTTATAAATGCCATTTGCAGGGTTTTCTGTAGAAAGCATCTACTGGAGTTCACTCCTAGAGCTGTTATGGCTTTGGTAAAAATAAGCACTTCTGACAGCACCATATCACTCCTTTCTGTGCTCCTTTTCCCAAGTACATCTATTTTTGACGTCCACCTTTGGCTGGTAGAGCCTATTGTGAAAGGTTTTAGAGTCTTCTGCTTTCAAAGTTCCCTGGGTAAAATGGTAACACCCAATTAAGTAGATATCTGTGTGCATTTATTCGTGCTAGTAAGAGTAAATTGCTCCATTTGTTCCCATTTAAGGTCTCAGTTTTCATCAGGTCTCTGTATGTCATGGTTTAGTCGGAGGGAAGCTGAACACCACACAGCCTCTGGCTCACTCTTCCCCCTCCAATAGGACCAGAGGAAGAGAAATGGAAGAGTAAAAAAAAAAAAAAGATAAGAAGAAAGAAAAAGAGGAGAAAAAAAAGTGAAAAACTGGGTTGAGATACCAGCACTTTAACACTTGATACAAAATTAAAAATAAAAAAGAAAAAGACTAACTCAAAGCAACCACAAAACAAGTAAAATTAAACAAAAATAAACCATGAAAACAAAATGGCAACAGTGGCAGTGAAGATGATGCTGAAAGGGAATGACAAAGTGAGAGCAATAAAACTCGAGAAAAACAACTGATAGAAATGAAAACCACAAATGAAAACTCACCACCAACTAGCTGATTCCCGGAGTGTCCCCAGGCAGTGTCCTCCCTTCCAGCCTTCCCCAAGCTTTGTACACTGACATGGCTCTGTGTAATTTGGGATATCCCTGTGGTCAGCTGGGGTCAGCTGTCCTGGCTCTGACCCCTCCCAGCTCCCCCCAGACTCTTGGTGGAGTCCACTAGTCCCTCCCTGTTGAGATACTGTGTTGGGTTGTTGTGGCCAGAAATGTGTATTCCATCACCATCTGCTAAAACCGGGTGGGGCAGTGATTCCTTATCTCCGTGGCACACAGTATCTGCTAATGGGCCATCTTTGAGACAAGATGGGGCAATCATCTTTATCTTTTACACAACCCATCCTTCCTCCAAAAAATACCATCTGCTGCTGGGCCATTGAGTCCCACTGTATGACTGATAAAATTCCATCATCCCATTGAGGGATGCTCCAGCCAGGGGGAGGAACCAAGCCTCTCCTACCTAGATAAAAATGGAGCTGTTGGACAGCAAGTTACCTTCTTTCCACTGGATTCCAGAGAAGAATCCGGACCTTTTCTACATCATCCCTAGACTTTTAGAAAAAGGCTGCACCCTTCTACAGGAGCACTGCTCCAGCTGAACCACATCTGCCCCTGCAGGAGGATGCAGCCACCATGGAATGGCACTGCTGCCAACACCCTGCCTGACTGACGGGTGCCAGCTTGGATTCTGACTGTCAGGGTTGGGATTGTTTTTTGTAATACTGCATTTCTATTTTAATCTTCCCAGTAAAGAACTGTTAATCCTAATTGCCATATCTTTGCCTGAGAGCCCCTTAATTTCAAGTTTATAATAATTTGGAGGGAGGGGGTTTACATTCTCCATTCCAAAAAGAAGCTTCTGCCTTTATTGGCAGATAACTGTCCTTAAAACCAAGACAGATATCGAATTAGAAAACAAGTTTAACTCCTTTTTTTCCCCCCTTTCTTTTGTAACTTCTTGTTGTGTTTTCTGAACATTTTTTAATTATTATTTTTAATGTTGGCAGGCATCAGCGGTCCAAAAATGACAGATGGCACAAACACTTCTGTTAGAGCTGAGGGTTCGATTTTTCTGGAGTTGGGGGAAGGAGGAGAGGTGGGAGAGGACGTGCACACATCATCTCTATCAACAACAAGAAAACACTAAGTTTTCTCAACAAGGAGACCTCAGCCAGAGGCATTTTGCCCATTACTAGCAGACAGTGTGGGAGTTCCTTTGTGCTGACATTCGTGAGCTGCTCGTGGAGGAGAAAAGTGTTGCAGGCACAGGGGTGACAAAGATTTTTCTGTCTGGATCAGCAACAAGCACTGTCATCCTCCCACTTGACTGCAGATAGCTGTCTCCTGCTCAGATCGAGCAAAATCTGCAGTCCATCAAACATTTATATTGCAGCCACGCAGTTTTAAGCTTGAAAAACAACTTTATGTTCTCTGGACTGGCCTTCTAAATAAATCCAGGCAGTGAAGTTAGACACATACAGCAACTGGAGAGTTTATTCTTCCATTTCAGTTCACCACATTTCCCTTACAGCTGATTTATCCATCAATAAATCAAATGTGCAGATTAGACAAATCACACTTGCTAGCAACAGTTCCTGTAGCAAACATCTTAATCCCATTTCATGCTTTTTATGGAGTGCTATTAATTTTTTTTGCCTGACTCTTTTTACTTCTTGGGAACGCGAGACACACATTAAGAAAATATTTATTGAAGTTAAGTAGTCGTTTTATTAAAAGTGGACATGGATATATAGACACTGAAGCCAACATTTTGCTCTGCAAGCTCATGTTACCTCTAGGGAAAAATGGTAAACACTGTTAATAGCTTATTTAAATTCAGAGATAGCTATCATAGAGAAGAAAAATGTGAAGCTCTGCAGTCAAAAAAAAAAAAAAAAGAACTATAACTTCACAAAAGAAGTATTTTTGAGCTCCAGGGCTCAGAATGACCATGAATTTAATGACTTTTGTTGAGGTGAAGATTGAGAAATTTATTTTTGGGATTCCATATCCCATGATCAAAGGAAAATTGCCTCCTGTCTAATATAATGTCCCCAAAAATACATGCACCAGGACCTAATAGCAGTCACTGGAAATAAAATACAGACAATCCAATTTTCTTTTTTTTTTTTTTTTTTTTTTTT
>WBND01001288.1:59127-111989 GCA_013398595.1 Tychaedon coryphoeus
GAAAATCCATCTTTTCTGAAAGAAACCCAATCTCTCCTCAAAGGTACCTTTGGTTTCAAAAGTGCAGGAAGTGGGAGGATTCACGGGACACAGTCCGTTAGGAATCCCTGCCTTCTACCCTGATCCGTGCTGGGAGAGCTGGGAACGCTCCCAGATATCCCAGATATCCCAGACATCCCATTCCTACTGCTCGGGCGGATCCGAGGCTGTCGGGGGCGCGGAAGCGGAGTGGGAAGAGCATCCTTGGAGTGACTCCCCGGGAAGTCCCAAGCTGTGTAAGGCATGTGAGGGAGTGCTCGGGGGGGACGCTGAAATCCTGGGAGTCTCCAGGTGGGATTGGGGGTCCCACGGTGGCTTGGCTGAGTGCTGGAGGGGGGAAAGGCCACTGTCAGAAGGGACGAGGGGGTTTAGTGGGAAAAACAGCGTCCGTCCGGCTCATCCCGGTGCCTGCGGAGGTGTGGATTCCAGTCCAGTGTTCCCTCCTTGTGGTGTGGCCCTGAATCCTTCAGGGAATTTTACACCTGATCCCAGGTGGTTTTTCCATCCTCACCAGCTCGCTTGGATTATTTTTTCATTAATCATTCCGGTCTCCTCATCCTATTCTGATCCCGCTCCTGCTTCCAGGTCCTCTTTGCTACATAGGATTTATGGAGTTGCCTTGAAAAGAAAGCAGGTGTGGGGTGGGGGGCAGCTCCTTCCCCCCTAAAATCCCAACAAAGCAAATTTAAACCCAAAAAAGGTTTTTTTGCAGTGCTGTTACTCCGGGCTTGGCAGGGGAGAGGCTCCGCCCTGTCCTTTTACAAATCCCAAAAGTTCCACCACAATCTCTTCTCCTCCCAGGATGTTCTGGAGTTCAGTGGGAAGGGGGGATGAGCTCCCTGTGGGTTTTCCCAGCCCCAGCAAGGACAAATCCCAGTGCTGAGGGAGGTGGTGGGGACCTGCTCTTCCCTGCATAGGTTTTTCAGGAAGGAGGGGTTTTTGGGAGAGGTTATGGGCAAGGTGCTGCCGTGAGGATGGACGGCTCAATAATCCGGTGTTTTCACCCCAAAATCCACCCCTTTCCTCCTTCCATGCCTTTGCTCTGCCCAGGCCCCTCTCACCTCTCTTATCTCCTCAAAATTCTTTGATTTCTTTCCCCCCTCCCCGCTGATCCAGAACCTTCCAAGAAAAATTAAACCCAAAATGTTGGAGCTCCCTCCTAAAAGAACAAAAAAAAGCCTTGGGGAGCCGAGCCCAACATGGGGCCCCTCCAGCCTCGCACTGAGGCACCCCAAAATTGGGGACAACCCCAAAACAGGGGAGCAACCCCAAAATGAGGGAGCAATCCCAAACTGGGAAGCAACCCCAAAACTGGGAAGCAACCCCAAAATGAGGAGCAACCCCAAAATGAGAAGCAGCCCTAAAACTGAGGAGCAGCCCCAAAACAGGGGAGCAATCCCAAACTGGGGAGCAGCCCCAAACTGGGGAGCAGCTCAAGCATCTCCTCCCCTCCAGCCGCTGATTCCCGCTCCAGCTCCCGCCCCGCGCGCCCTTTGCCGTTGGCTCGTTTGCTAAGGATAAATGGCATCGGCGGCCGCCTGGGCTGCCTCGTTGCTTGGAATTATTTTCTTTTTTTTTTGCTTTTTTTTTGCTTTTTTTTTTTTTGCTATTTTAATTTTTTTTTCTCTATTTTTTTTTGTTTTGTTTTGTTTCGTTTTTTCAGTCCTCGCTTGATTCCCTTTCCTGTCGGAGGCAGCGGCGGCGGCGGTGGCTGCCGGCGGAACCTCCGGCTGCTCCGAACCCCTTGGGCTGCGGGTGTTTTTCCCGGTGTTTTTGCTATGCCAAGGAATAAATGGCATTGACGGGGGACGTGGCCTCGGAGCTCTCATTGCCCTCGGTCTCCTCTTTGTCCTTCTTGACCGTGTACTGGCCGATGAAGGAGCCGTCCTCGTTGAACTGGCCCTCGCCCCCTTCTCCGTAGTCCACCAAGCTGTCGTCGCTCTCCTGCTGCTTTATCGTCCCGTCCAACGAGGTCTGGCTGTTGGGAAGAGGTTTGTTGTCTTCATCGCTGGCAGCAGAAGACAGACAGACACGGCAAGGGTTGAGAAATGGGGCTGGAAACCTTCCCCCGAGGGATGGAGATCCTAAATCAACCCACAGCGGGAATACAGCTCGGCAGAGCCCTTAATAATGGGGGCTCGTCCGGGTGTGGGGAAAGGATTGGGTGGTGTGGGAGGTGAAGGTGATTGGGATCTCTGAACACCCAATTTTCTCATTTTTTAGCTCAGAAATCGAATTTCTTAACCTCGGTTTCCTCTTCTCAAATTTCTTAAATCTCAATTTCCTCATCTCAGTTCCTCTACCTCAATCCCTTAATCTTGATTTCTAAATCTCAGTTTCTAAATCTCAATTTCTTAACCTCAATTTCTTAACTTCAATTTCTTAACCTCAATTTCTTAACCTCAATTTCTTGCTCTCCATTTTTCACGCTCAAATTCTTCCTCTCAATTTCTTACTCTCCATTTTTCACGCTCAAATTCTTCCTCTCAATTTTTTTCATTTCTTAACCTCCATTTCTTACTCTCAAATTCTTCCTCTCAGTTTCTTAATCTCAAATTTTTTTTACCTCAATTCATTAATCTCAGTTTCTTTCTCTCAGTTTCCTAATCTCAGTATTTTTAAATCTCAAGTTTTTAACCTCGATTTCTTGCCCTTGATTTCTTAACTTCAACACTCCACCCAAAACTTGGGTCAATGGGGCTGGATGAACATCACGAATATTTTTCCCTTGGCATCGCTCAGATTCTTTCTCTCTCTGTGCTTCAGCCCCTCTTGGTAATCTGGTTTAGAGGTTTGTTCCCTGATGTCCTTGAGGAAACAATTTTTCCTTGGAAAAAACCACTTTTTTTTCCTGGAAAACATGGTTTTCCCTTGAAAAAAATGTAGTTTTCCCTTGAAAAAAAAATCAGTTTTTTCTCGGAAACTACAATTTTTCCTTGGAAAAAAAGCAAGCAATGGGGAGCACTGCGATGGGACACTTTTAGGATGCCAAGTTTTGTGTGGCTTCCAAAACTCTGGGGAATTTACCTTTCCTAGTTTATTTCTGGGCATTTTTCCTTGCTCATTTTGGGTTTTTCTTCTTTTCACTAAAAGCCAGGTTGCTAAAAAATAAAGAATTCGACCCAAAAGGGAAAAAATTCATTGTAGAGTTCCTTATAACTAAAATCTAACCAGGGAAAAGCTGTTTTTCCTTGGGGGGCAGGGAATGGTATCCCATAAATTGAGATATTTTGGGAAGGATGAGAGTGGATTGCTCTCAATTGATATAAAAATTAATTTTTATATCAGCTATTCCTTAGCTCATCCAAATTCTGTCATGTTCCTGAAGAAATCCCTGAACTATTTGTCCTCCCAATTCTACTCCTGTCTTTTTCCAGTTGTTTTTTTTAGCTTGGGATTTGCCAGGCTCAGTCCACTCCAGTCCTTTACTTTCCTTAAAATTGATGAAAAATTTCAGATTTTTGAATTTTTTTGCACTTTGCTTGGGCTCTTGGGCAGGGCAAGGCATTAATTTTCCCTCATCCCATGGGATTAATTCTCCCTCATTCCACGGGATTCATCAGCTCCCTGAAGTGGGAGAGGAATTCGGGATCCCACCACAGGTTTCCTTGGATCAGCACTTTGGGAATTCAATGATAATACACCCCCAGTATTTGAGACTTTCTGTTAGCTTGGCATCACAACAAAAAATTAATTTGTTAGCTCTAAAAGCAGCTTTTTTTTGAGGGGGGAAAGCAGGAATAATTCAGTGTGGAAGCAGGACTGGTGAGAAAGCCCCAAAACATCGAGCGGAGAGTGGCAAAACACGGATCCTCAATTTTCAACGCCCCTTCCCAAACTTTGGGGGGCAGCTCAAGCCAAATCCACATCACCCCTAAAGGGGGGGTTTGCAGCACCAAATTCCCGCTGGGAATTCATTCCTGGAGAATTCCCGCTGGTTTTACCTCTCTCCAGGACCGTTTATCCCATTAGTGCATTAGGAAGGAGCAGCGGTTTTCCATCAGTTCCTGATGGGATCTAACCCTGTTAAAATGGATTTCTGAGCCGGGCATTAGGGAATCGGAGTGCCCAGGTGGGAATCACGTGGGAAATGCTCTCCTGAATCCCATAAATCATCGGGAAGAGGGGAAGGCTGGAGCCGGAGGGAGATTTTCAGGACTAAGAGCGGGTGGATTGGTCAGGATCCAGCGGTTTTGGCTCGTGTCCCTCGTCCCCATCCCCTGGGATACACTTTTTCTTGGAAAACAAGTTTTTCCTTGAAGAAACCCACATGCATTCCCAAGTTCAATCCTGCTCCACCAGGAGGGATCAGCAGCTGCAGCTGGGGGGCCTGACTGGATTTGCGGGGTACACCCAGCCCACGGAGCAATTCCAAGCAGGATCTGATTCTCCAGAAGCCCCAATGGCAGCGGGAATTAGAGGGATCTTGTTTAATGTGTTAGGCAAGGACGTGGGAACAGGGACAGGGAAGTTTTGGCCGTGAAGAAATCAACGGGAGCAAGGAAGGAAGGAAAACAAAATTCCCAAAAAAAGCGGAATGTGCCGGACTTCTGGCAGCACGAGGTCCTACCTTTCAAGAGACCTTCACGGTCCATGTGGATAGACCAGGTGAAAAGGAGGAGAAGGAATGGGAATAAAACAGAGAGAAGCAGAAAGAGCCTGATCAGAGAGAGAAATGAGGAGGTTCTGCATTCACAGGGGCAGTGCTACGACCAAAAAAATTAAAAACCGGGAATCATCGCCTCGTTATACCAAATGGAGCCAGGAGAACCGTTCCAGGTGGGATCAGCCTCCTCGGGTGCCCCCAGGAAGCCATCCCAGCATGGAAAGGGCTGTCCAAGAAGGGCTGGGGGTGGTGTCCAGGGGACAGTGGTGGCTCTGGGGACCCACGTGCAGCAGGACAAGGGTGGCTTGGCTCACCCTAGCGTTCTGTGGGATTCCTTGGAATGTCCCTATGGATAAACCTACACCTTCCCCAAGCTTTTCCAGAGCTTTCCTCCCTCATGAGGCTCCTGGGACAGTTCTGTGTCCTCCCCTCTCACTGCGTGATGAGATGTCCCCTCCTGGCAAGTGGCACTGCCTGCACTGTGTCACCTGTGCCGTTATCCCGGATATCCTGACGGGGAATCCAGATTCTAAATCCACTCAGCTTCCCCTTCCCGGCATCCAGAGCTTCCAGCCACCTCCCCACAGGCGGCACGGAGCATTTGGTATAATGAGGCACCAGCACTGGCATGGAACGTTGTCCATGGATAATGGTCCTGGCTCGGGAAGGAGCTTCCCTGCTTGGGAACACCATTATCCCGGGATGGGAGCGGAGAGATGCGACGGGATCTCGGGTCAGGAGCTCGGAGAGTGGCATGCACAGGGCACCGGGGACGTGAGGGTGACGAGGACACAGCAGCCATGCCATGGGGAGGAGGGGACGGGAGCCGGGATGGGCTCAATTCCTACTCTTTCCTGAAATCCTAAATTCTGCCCCTCCCGGAGCCCGGCCCCGCAATCAGCCCCGAGCTTGGTCAGCCAACAGCTCCAGCCTCCGGCTTCACCTTCCCTTCTGCCTCCCAGAGGGAAAGTGCTTGGAATTCTCCTGGGAATCCTGGTGTTCCTCAGGAGGAGGGGACAAGGTCTGTGGGTTTATTGGCTTTTTTTTGGTTGTTATTAGATTGGGGTTTTCCCCCCTTTATTTAGACCATAAGACTCAAAGGATTCCATCCCAGAGTTTTATTGTCCTTCCATTGGCTCCTGCCTTTCCCTTAGAAATTTTGGGAGTGGGGTTGTTCATAAAAGTGAGAAGGATGAAGGATTCACCCCAATCCTTCCCCTTGCCTGGAAGGAAACCCTCCTTGGATGGTGCCAGAGAATTTCTTCCCAAAAAAAAAAGCCATTCCAAGAGTTTGGATTCACTTTGGAGAGAGGCAGGGGGTGCTTGGCTATGGATTTGCCTCGGGAATGGTGGATGGGGCCAGCAGGGGCTCCGGAGAAGCAGAGACAGGAAATCCGTGAGTGCTGCCAGAAGCTCGGCCTGGGGGAATCCCTGTGGAATCCCTGTGGGAATGGGGCATTCACACAAACCACCCTATAAATTTGGGAAGTACGAGGCTCCCTATCCTGACTGGAATCATCATTTGGGGCCAGGCTGTGTCCTGGTTATGGCGCCCCATAAAATCCTGCCTTTGGAAGGGACGGGTCTGACCCCAAAACCTGCAGCAGGACCAGGCTGGGCTCATTCCTGCTCTGCTGTTTTCCCTCTCTCAGCGTGGAATATGAAGGGAGCATCCCAAAAATTCCCAGGTGCAATTTTTGGCCACCTCTGGAAAGGCTGAGCAGCAGAGAGGGAAGGAATGTTTGGCCCTGGGTGTTGTTTAGGACATTAAGGAATTCCAGCCTTTCCCTACAACACCCTGCTGGGATGTGTTTGTATTCCATGAGGTTTTCTGGGAGTCTGGGGCACTTCATTGAATCCTTTGGAATAAAAAATTCCCTCTGAAATGGAGTTTCTGTGCCGCTGAGAAAACAAATGTGATCCCTGGTTGTGTTCCATTTCTGTTTCTGATTCATTTTGTTTCCCCTAAATCCTGCGGCAGAATCCGTTCTTATTCCATCCCTTCCTGAATCACAAACCAATTCTTCCCTTGCTGGGAATTTGGGATTGAATGAACCCCTGGTTTAAATGAGGAGGAAAAATTCCCGCTGCTTTTGCCTCCACCTCAGGTGGGAAAAAGAATTTTAATTCTTCAAGAAATTAAAATGTCCCAAAATTCCCATAACTGCCGAGTGAGCCCTGCTCCCACTCCCGGGGAATCTCGGGGAGCTGGGAATGCTTGGGAAGCTCCTGTCCCTCTCTGACACATCCCGGGATTTTTCCTGGAGGGAAAAAGGCTCTGCTGCTCTTGAAGGGTGACATTTGCGTGCGAAGAGAGGGATGGAGCCGGGGGAGTCGGAGAGGTTCCAGCTGAATCCCTGCTGGAGCCCTCAAGGAGGTTTTGGTGGGATTGGGTGGGGCTGGAGCACAGGCAGACCCCAAATCATTCCCCTTTCCTGCTTCCAGAGCTGATCCCAAAAGAACTTTGGGAATTCCTCCCATGGATATTACTTTGTGGGAAGGACAGGGGCTGAGCTGTGGGGTGAGGCTCCAGAAAAACTCTCAGGCTGCTATAAAGTTTGGAATTTTGGGGTGATTTCTTGGGATTTTTTTTTGTGTTAGAAGTTCCATTAGGGTCACTCTGCTCCTGGTGGGAGTTGTCCCAGGGAGCTGATCCCAAGGTCCCAACTCTTCCTGCACTGATCCCAACAGAACTTTGGGAATTCTTCTTTTAGGATACTCCAGAAATACCCTCAGGCTGTACAGAGCTCGGGTTTTTGGGGTGTATTTTGGGATTTTATGCATCAGAAGTGCCATTAATGTCGGTTTACTCCTGCTGGGAGCTGTCCAAGGTCGCCGATTCCAGAATCCCAGGAAAAGGAGGTGGAACCCCACAGCGTTTTAGGAGCCGTTTCCTTCGGGAATTACTCACAGCGGGAAGGCGGCAGGAGGAGGAATAAGGGAGGACAGGGATTGTTCCGGGGGATTTGTGGCACCACGGAGTGGGGGAGGGGGCTGTGATGGTGGGGGAGGGGCTGATGGGGGTGGGGCATTCCATGGGGTCCTACCTGTAGTCGAAGGATCCGTCCTCCACGTTCTTGTCCTCGGGATTGAGGTGCTCGTCCTTGTTGTCCCGCACTGCGAAGGAGCAGAGCCCTCCCAGTTAAACCAGTAAAGGATTGGAAGGGTTTGGAAATGGGGAGGGGCTGGTGAAGGGTCCTGGGGTGTCCCTGAGGGGGGGAAACCGCACCGGGGAGAGCTTGAATAGGGTTACAAATGGGGTAAAAGAGAGGTTACAAAGGGGTTACAAAGAGGTTACAAAGGGGTTACAAAGGGTTGACAAAGGGTTTTGAAGGGGTTACAAAGGGTTACTAAAGGGGTTACAAAGAGGTTACAAAGGGGTTTAAAAGGCGTTTACAAGGGGGTTAGAAAGGGGTTACAAAGGGTTACTAAAGGGTTGCAAAGGGGTTACAAAGGGTTGGCGAAGGGTTTTGAAGGGGTTACAAAGGGCTGATAAAGGGTTTTAAGGGGGTTACAAAGGGGTTGCAAAGGGGTTACAAAGGTGTTTACAAAGAAGTTACAAAGGGGTTGCAAAAAGGTTGCAAAGAGTTTCCCGCCTCTCACCTGGGTGTTTCCCAGGACTGGATGATCCCCAAGATTCCCGGACCTATTTAAATTTTAGGATTGCCCATTCCGATTCTCAGCAGGATATTCCCCAGGACTGGATGACCCCAAGGATCCTGGACCTATTTAAATTTTAGGATTGCCCATTCCCACTCTCACTTGGCTACCACTTGGCTCCCCACCACTGAATCGCCAAAAACCCCAGACTCGTTTAAATTTTGGGAATTCTCACCCGGATACTTCCCGCCGCGGCTCCTCTTGATGAAGCAGACGATGAGCAGGATGAGCACCAGGAGGGCGATGGCGCACATGAGGCCGATGAACCAGCCCTGCGTGGCGATGTCCACCTGGTTTTTGGTGTAGGCTGCAGGGAAAAATTGGGAAAATATTCCTGAGGAATGGAGCAAACCATGGAGGGAATGGAGGAAGAGGAATTCAGGGAATTTTCTTTAGTTTGGGGGTATCTGGGTGTGTGGTTGACATTGTAGCTCAGGGATTTGTGAGTTTTTGGTAGTTTTTGGTGGTTTCTTGGTTTTTTTGGTGATTTTTTGGTGGTTTCTTGATGGGTTTTTTTGTGTTTTATTGGTGATTTTTTTTTGTTTTTTTGTGCTTTATTGGTGATTTTTTCATGGTTTCTTGGTGTTTTTTTGTGTTTTATTGGTGAATTTTTTTGGTGTTTTTTTTGTGCTTTATTGGTGATTTTTTCATGGTTTCTTGGTGGGTTTTTGTGATTTATTGGTGATTTTTGATGGGTTTTTGTGAGGCTCTTTGGTGTTTTTTTTGGTATTTCTTTGGGGGTTTTGTGGAGTCCTTTGTGGGTTTTCTGGTGTTTTTTTTTACAGTGTTTTGGTCAGTTTTGGTGTTTTATTGGTGTTTTTAGTGTTTTCTTGTGTCTTTAGTGGTTTTTGGTGGGATCTTTTCTGTGGGTTTTTTTGGTGTTTTCTGGGTGTTTTTTGGATTTTTTTTAGTGGGGTTTTGGTGGTTTGGGTGGTTTTTTTCTATGTTGTTTTTTTTTTCCTTTTATACTGGAGAACAAAATCAGTTTTATCAGGAGCTACAAACAGCAAAGAAGCCCAACAGAAAGGAAAATCTGGGAGAAGAAAATTCCAGATAAAGGTGAAGGAAGCTGGGGAAGGAATTTGAGGGAATTTGCTGCATCTGAAAACTGCTCTGAGTGTGGGAAGATCCAATAGAAACATTCCCAAGTCCTGCTGTGCAGGGATTTTGGGAAGCACCGCTGGACCAGGGAATCACTGAGTTCTGAGAGTTCATTGGAAGCCTTGAACTGGGATGAACTGGGATGAACTGGAGTGTAGAGGAGTCTGACAGCTCCAAGTGTTTTCTCCTGGAGCAAATTCCTGCTTCCAGCGCCTTCCCAAGGCTCCTGCCTGCTCGTGGGATTAATTCCAAGCCTGTTCCCATCCTCCAGCTCCCGTGTCCTCCCTGCCATTCCCCCATTCCCGGTTCACAGCTCTCCCACACGGTCAGACAGACAAATCCATGGCCTAAAAATAGCTCCACGGCTGCCTTTCCCAGCCTCTCCTTGGAATTCAGCGAGGCAGAGGAGAAAATAACCTTCAGCACAGCAGAGGAGCTGGATTTATCCAAGATGAGGGAAAAACTGAGGCGTTCTTGGTGGGAATGTGGGAGAACCAGGGTGGCTGGGATGGGATTGGGAATGGGGATGGGCAGGAGAGAGCTGGGAGCATCCTGAAAATCCTGGGGAAAAAAAAAAAGATGGATAGAGAAAGGAGGGAGCAGCCGTCCCTTAATATGTTCGGAGAGAAAGGATCTTGGAAGAGAGGCAGAGAAGGGAAAAATGAGTTGGATTGGCAAAAATTCCTAACCCACAAAATTTCAGGGATCAAACTGTGCTTATTCCATTGGAATTGCACCCAAGAGAAGTGCTGTCCTTGGGATGGAATCCAGGGAATTGCAGGCAAACCATGACAAGGAAAGTCAGAGATTAAAGAAGAGAATGACACGGAGGAGAATCTTTGGTCAAGAATTGACTCTGAACCCGGGATGTTTTGTGGATTTTGGGCAGCACCGAGAGGGAAGGAGCTGCCTGATGACTCCTTTGGCTCCAAGGTGTCAAATCCACATTTCCTTATCCCAGCCTCAGCTCTGGAATCCTTGAGGATGAACTTTCATATGGAGACAATGCGATGATGACAAAGAAATGGATCCAAATATCTGAGTGCTGAGAAAGGGAGGAGCAAGGAAGCTTTGCTGGAAAGCTTGGAGATGGAAAAATTCCATGAAGAGCGATGGGATGGGATTTATCCAGGGGAAAAACAAGGGAGTTTTCAAAATATGAAATTGCAGAGAAGAAATGAGAGGATGAATGGGGTTGGAGCTGGGTTTGGAAAGGAGGGAGGATTTTAAACCCTGAGTCCCCAGGAGATCTCACAGGAGGATGGGGGCTCTGCCTGTGGGTAAGGGGGAAATTCCCATCCTTCCCAAAAAAGAGAGGATAAACCTATCCTTCCCCCCAAAAAGGGGGATAAATCCATCCTTCCCCCCAAAACAGGAGAGAAATCCACCCTTACCAAAAACGGGGGATAAATCTATCCTTCCCAAAACAAGGGGGGAATAAATCCATCCTTCCCAAAAAAGCAACACTTGAGGAGCAAATCAAAGTCCCTGCAAAGGTGGATTTGGAGCAACTGTCAGGAAGGAAGGTTTGATGCTCGTGGCTGTCCCAGGGGATTTTGTGATTTGCTTTAAGGTGAGGCCAACCTCAAGGGAAAACGGGAAAGCAGCTGCAGGATCTGACAGGTCCTGATTGGAACTGCAGGTGCAGAGCCTTTTAAAAAAATAATTAATGATAATTTAGTGGCAGAAAATTCATCAGCTAAGAGTCATCCTTGATGTTCCAGGAGCAGAGCTCAGCTCCACCAAGGTTTTGTTTTGGATTGCAAAAGAGATCTTTGGGTGGGAAAAGTCCTCTCTGGCTCCAGCCTTGTGGGATCGTATTCCCAGAATCCCAAGATTGCTGGGGCTGGAAAATCCCTCTGGGATCATCGAGCCCAAGCTGTGCCCGATCCCCACCCTGAGCCCTCAGTGCCACTTCCGGGTGACACCTCCAGGGATGGACACTCCAAACCTCCCTGGGCATTTCCAAGACCTGACCACCCTTTCCATGAGGAAATTCCTGCTGATACAAAGATCCCAAATTCTCCCTGGCTGCCCTTTCCTGTCAGGGAGTTGTGCAGAGTCAGGAATTCCCTCTGATCCCCCTTTTCTCCAGGCTGAGCCCCTTCCCCAGCTCTCGCAGGATTCTCCAGACCCTTCCCCATCTCCATTCCCTTCCCTGGACACTCTTCCCAATGTTTGGACAAGTTGAGAAACCCATTTATTTATTTAAAATTTACCAGCCCTCTCTTCCACTCGGCTATTTTTGTCGTTTCCAAGTGCCCTTTGCTCCTGGGAGGAATTCTGTCGGCTTAATGAGCTGCCAGTTAATCAGGAGCAAAATCAGAACTCGGCCTCCTGCAGGGGAATATTTCTTATTTATCTGCCCCCAGCCTGAAGAAACCTTTAGAACAAGATGTAAAAAACAAAACCCCAGACCCCTAAAACTGCTCAATTCCTTTTTATCCAAAGCATTCCCAATGCCATAGGATTATCAGCAGGGGCCTGGCACTTGTGTCAGCAGCATCCAGCCAGGAGAGAAATGGATGTGGAGCGTTTATTCCTGCAGGGAAGGCGACAGCTCCGTGCATCCCACAGGGCTCAGGTCAGCACCAGCCCCAATCCCGGGGATAAAGGTGCCTCCATCCCTTATTCTCCATGAAAATATCAGTAGGAACCTCTCAATTATGGAAAATATATGCAGAGTCTTCCCAGCAGGAATCAGCCAAGGATGTTGTGCTTTCTTCCCCTGTTTTTTTTTTAATGATTCCCGGCCGCTTGCTGTCCCCTCCATCACCCCACGGATGCCAAAGTGGGGGAAAAGCAGGGGAGGGAGGAAAAGAGGCGGGTCCAGGTAGGGAATGGTTTTCCAGAGGGATATTAATAAATATAAAATGGCTATGGATATATAAAATGGTTATTCAGAGGGATAAAATCATTATCCGTAGGGATAACTCCCACGGTAGGGTGGGAGCTGACGGAGATTCCGGAAAGAGAAACAAAATTGGAGATTTAACACAACACTGGAGCTGTGCTGGGAGGGGTCTGGGTTCAAAATCAGCTCTAAGGGGATCAGGATATTCCAGGGGCTGCTGTGCCGTGGATTTGCTCACTCTGGAGCAGTTTGGGGACAGACCCAAGGGCAGTCCCAGCCGGGGATTTGTCAGCGTTGAGCAGGGTTGGACCCTCCAGCAGCACCTGGATGTGGCACCTGGGGACATGGTGGCCTTGGCAGTGCCAGGGAACGGTGGGACTCAGTAGTGGCAGAGGTTTTTCCAATGTTAATTCCATGGAACACCAGCAGCTGCCATCTGTCTGTGCCAGGGAATTTCCTGGTGGTATTCCAGATTTTCTCACAATTTCGGATGCCCACGGGGAGTGTAGGGAGCTCCGCTCCCCAATTCCCACAGTTCTCCCTCTCTGGGATTCCCATTCTCCTTTTGCCGTTCCCTGCAGAGTCTGGAAATTGCCAGAGATTCCCATGCCGTGAATAGAGCTGAGCAAAACCATTTTAATTCCTTGTAAATCCCCAGCTCTACCTACAGCATGGTCAGGGAGGCTGCTCCAGCATTTTCTGCTCCATGGAATTCCAGCAGAGTGGAATTGACAGGAGCTGTGCACAGATCCCGATGGAAAAGCCCTGAGTGGATACAAAGGGATTTAAGGATGTTCGGATTTACTGGGAATCGTCGGGAGGGAACAGCAGAGTTTTACAAACGTACAAAACCCCTGTGTGACAATGGAGGGAGCATTTGGAGCCGGGTAGGAAACGGGGAATCCACAACGAGGAAGATGTGGAAACCACACGGATACAAAGCCTGGGAAACTCCACACAAAGTACCAGAGGAAACATTCCAGGAGTGTGGAAATCCTCAGGGATACTCCTGTGCCAACACCACATTCCTACTCCTAATCCTGCATCCTGTCAGCGACGGGATTGTCTCTCATTGTCCCTCAGAGTCCCAACGTGCAAGCAGAGGCTGTGACAACACAAATGCACTCTCCTCCCTTTCCTTCATTCCAAGGAATCCCCATGGCAAGGGATTCCCATCCAAAGGGATCCCCATCACAAGGAATCCCCATCCAAAGGAATCCCCATCCAAAGGGATCCCCATCACAAGGAATCCCCATCCAAAGGGATCCCCATCCTTTCCTGGGATTCTCCTCCTCCGTGCAACCCCTGGGTTGAGAAATGCCGAGAGTGGAGCGCGGTGGGATGAGGGATTTCCATGCAACCATGGCCAAAGCACCGTGGGGACAGCTGTGCCATGCTGGGGACACGCCGGGGACACTCTGGGGACACGCGGCCGACGCCTGTCTCACCTGAGCTGGTGGTAAAGGTAATGTACGAGTGCTCGCTGGGGTGGGACCATATGGGGAACACCCACAGCTTGTACATCATCCCCGGCGTCAGATCCGCCAGCTGCACCGAGGACGGGCCCTGAGCCTTAACGGGGATTGATTTCTCTGTCTTGTTACCTGGGGAACAGAAACCGCACATCAAACCCTGCCCTGACACCCCACGGGGACACCGGGGACACTGCGGCCCGGGCGCGGGCTGGCCCTGTGGGGTGGCCAGGAATGACGCGGCTCCAGGGGCAGGGAGCTGCTGGTTTGGGGTCGGTACTGAGCCAAGGAGCTGCTGGTTTGGGGTCATTTCCTGAGCCAAGGAGCTGCTGGTTTGGGATTATTACTCTGGGGACAAGGAGCTACCAGTCTGGAATTGGTACCAACCCAAGGAGTTGCTGGTTTGAGATCATCACTCCAGGGACAAGGTTTGGGATCCTTTCCCGAGTCAAGGAACTGCTGAGTTGGGGCTGGTGCCCAACCCAAGAAACTGCTGATTTGGGATTAGTACCAACCCAAAGAGCTGCTGGTTTGGGGTCAGTGCCCCGGGGACAAGGAGCTCATTTGGGATCCTTTCCTGAGGCAAGGAGCTGCTGGTTTGGGGTCACTACCCCAGGGACAAGGAGCTGCTGGGCTCGCTACCCACTGAGAATTGTGGCTTTGGGGTTTTGTTCCTTCAAATGCCACCATAAGGGGGTGGACAACCACAGCTATCCAGGAAAGGCTGAAATCTCCAAGATTTCCTCCCTCAGCCAGATCCTGGAGAGGGAATCCCAAAGGATTGATGCTGCTGCATGGATTCAGCACCTGGGCTTGCTCCTTGTGACTGGGAAAAAAAAGGAGTGGGTTGGGAGCTGGGATATTTGGGATTTAGGGCCTGACAAGATCATACATATCCTGAAATATGGGGATTTCAGAGACTGGTTTTGCACAGGGCATCGTTTCAAGGACAATTCAAGGTCATCTCCTAAGGGAAGCTGGAATGGCCAGGAGGGGTTTCCTGTCGGGAATTACAGTTTCAGGGATTCCAGACTGGCACAGCAGCGGAAGTGAGGGCTGGGAAATAAACTCAGGGACGAGCAGCAGCCAGCACTGGCCCTGCAGAAACCCCAAACCAACCAAGAGCACAAAAACCTCTCCCTAAACCGGCACCAAACCCGGAGATCCCAGCTCTGCTTCCAGGACGGAGCCGTACAACGCTAAGAAACACCGAGGAGGAAGTTTGGGGATCTTAGAGGATTCTGCCAACTCCAGGTTCAGGAATCCCATCTTCCAATTCCCATCAATTTCATTTCCCTCTCGGTTTCCCACCTCTTTCCATCAACCACAACTCAACAATCCCAAAGATCGCCAAACCCCACGGCCGTCGGCGCACGGAGAGGGAACCCCTCGAGAACAGCCTCTGATCTACCCCAAGCACCACAGCCACCAGGTTTTGCCCTCCCATTGGAATCATGGAATCATGTGGAATTAAATCCAAGGAAAAGGCGGGAGCTGGCAGGATCTCTAAGGGCAGCGCCACCCCGTAGAGTCCCCACGCGATCTGATGCTTACTGGTGATATACTTAACCACAAAGTCAGTTCCTGCCGAGAAATTGTGGCTCCAGGTGATGTTTGCCCAGTTACTGTTTGCCATGGCTCTGATGTCCCATATGGACGATCCATTGGCGGCTGGGGGACAGGTTAGAACACGGGTTAGTGTTTAGTGAGGTTAGGCCTGGCTCAGAGCTCAAAGCTCGCGAAAATCTTGAAAGACCTGACAAAAATCTTACAAAACCTGACAAAACCTCAAAAAAATGTTAAAAAAACCTCACAAAATCCTCATAAAACCTCCTGAAAATATTTTAAAAATCCTTACAAAAATGTCACAAAATCCTTACAAAAACGTCACAAAATCCTTACAAAATCCTTAAAAAAGTCCTTACAAAACATAAAACCTCATCAAAACATATAAGCATCATAAAAACCTTAAAAAACCTTACAAATATTTCACAAAATCCTGACAAAAACCATGCAGAAACCTTACAAAAACCTTAAAAAGTTAAAAAACTTTACAAAAATCCTACAAAATCCTTACAAAAGCCTCACAAAATCTTTACAGAACCCTCACAGAAACTTTACAAAATCCTCACAAAAACCTCACAAAATCCTCACAAAAACCTGGAGCAAACACTTAGGTCTCAACTTAAGCAAGAATTAACCTCAGCCTAAGGCTGGATCGATTCCTTCCAAGATTCCCAAAATTTTTAGGGAATTTTTGGCGGTGTTTAAATCCATCGGCACCCAGCTCATCCTGGAATTCTTCTGGGGCACATCCCTGAGGTTCTGGGCCAGCAGGGAAACCTTGTCCTGGAATTCCTGCATGGATGAGCACGGATCCAGCGCCGGGAGTGGCAGGGAATTGTCACTTCGCTGTGGCCCCGGTGGGACAACGAGGTCACTCGTGTGTGAGGTTGAAGTTAAGGGATCTCGATGTGGCTTGGGATGAGTCCTGTTCCTACAGAAGCCGGAGCCAATCCCACACTTCTGTGGGATTTTAAGGGACAGCAGAGAAGTGACACCTTGGGGTTTTATTGTCATTTTTCCTCCAGGTGTTTCAACATTTGGATGTCACAAAATCTGGGATCGATCGCCACAACGCCTTGGAAAGTGCCAATTTTTGAGTTTTTAGGACAATGCAAGGACCTGGTGCTGTGGGGTGACCCTTAAATCCCAGCCTGGGTTGTGTGGGGACACTGGAGGTTCCTCGTTTCCTCCTGTCTCCTTTCCCTGCTCTGTGCCTCATGTTTAATTCCCTATTTCTAATTAGCAGCGTTTTTTCATGGTTTAATGACGGGTGTGGGGGTGATGTCGCTTCGTCACCAACCCTGGGGTGTCAGGTGTGGGCAGATCCCCCGGGCAGAAGGTTTTGGTGGTTTTAAAGCATTTTAAACTGATTTTACACAAAAAATATAGAGAAATCGCTTTGATCACAGTCATGGAATCATCCCACACTGGTTTGAGTGGGAAGAGACCCTAAAACTCACCTCATTCACCCCAAACCCACATTTTCCACTCTCCCAGGATGCTCCAAACCCCATCCATGTTTTTAATCCTGATTTCATTCCCTTTTTGCTTGATTCCTTTTTGAACAGTCCTGATTATTTATGAACCGCAAATATTCCGTTATCCTGGTGTTTCAAAGCCAGATAAATCCTTCCAGATTTATCCCTCAACCACATCCAGGAGGGGAGATTTCCCCGCCAGAGCCGATTTTGATTCCCTTGATGGTCCAAGAAGTTGCTCCTGACCTGGGGAATGCCCAGCACAGGAATGGTGCTGGAACTCCCACCATTCCTTCCCCGGCATTCCCGGGGGCTCCGGCAGCGCAGGGAGCAGCGGGATAAACCCAAGCACTCAGATAAATCCTGACAGGTCTCCTTGTGAACGGCTGAGGTGCTAAATCCGAGCTGACATCTCCTGCAGAACCCGTTTTTAACAACTCTGAACACCAGAGAACACCGTGGGGGCAGTTTGTAGGGTTTTATAGCTCTTCCCAAACCTCAACAGGCATCACCGCACCCCCAGCAGGGCTGGGTGACACAGGCCCCTCCAAATTCCCACTTGTACACCCAGATTCCCATCCCGGAGCATGGGATGGCTGCGATTTTCCCAATATCCCAAAGAAAGGAGGTGGAGAAGGGTCGCAGTAGGGTTAGAGAGGGGTTAGAGGAAAAGGAAAGCTCAGTACCCAACTCGTGCCTGGTGGTGGCTGCCGGAGCCCTCTCGGCAGCGGCGCTGGTGCTGGCGGCGGTGCTGGCGGCGGTGCTGGTGGTTGTGGTGCTTGTGGTTGTGGTTGTGGTGTCGGTGGTGGTTGGGGTGGTTGTAGGACTGGTTGTAGGGCTGGTTGTAGGGCTGGTTGTAGGACTGGTTGTAGGGCTGGTTGTAGGACTGGTTGTAGGACTGGTTGTAGGGCTGGTTGTAGGACTGGTTGTAGGACTGATTGTAGGACTGGTTTCTGGACTGGTTTCAGGACTGGTTTCAGGACTGGTTTCCTCCACTGCGGTTGGAGGCGGCCCAGTTGCCTCTGGGAGAGGGAAACACCGGCTTTGTACCCGAGGTGGTGTCCCCTGGGCACTGCCCTCCCCAGAGCGGCACGGCACGGAGCAAATCCCACCAGGAACGCACGGCTGAACCCCTTTTCCTGCCCCTGGCCCCATGCAAGGGTGTCCTGAGCCCATCCCAGGACAGGTGCAGGAGCAAATCCCACCAGGAACACATGGCTGAACCCCTTTTCCTGGCCCTGGCCCCATGCAAGGGTGTCCTGAGCCCACCCCAGGGGCTGGAGCAAATCCCACCGGGAACATGAGACTGAATCCCTTTTCCTGCCCCTGGCCCTGTGCAGGGATGGCCTGGGATGATCCCAGGAGCTGGGAGATGTGCAGGAGCAAATCCCACTGGAATGCCAGGCTGAGCCCCTTTTCCTACCCCTGTCCCCGTGCAGAAACGGCCTGAGCCCATCCCAGGAGCTGGAGCAAATCCCACTGGGAACATGAGGCTGGGTCCCTTTTCCTGCCCCTGTCCCAGTGGCTGGGAGAGGTGCTGGGGCTGCTCCAGTTCCCCCAGTTTGATCCAAATCCCAAACCTGAGTTTGTCCTCTGCCTTTTCCCTGCCCATCACCCTCTGGGATAAACCAGCACGGACAAACCAGCCTGGGATAAACCAGCCTGGAAAAAACGCGGCTGAGGGGACGGACAGGTTTGTCCTCATCCCATTGTCCCACCGCATCCCAGGAAACGGGATTTAGCTCGAGGAAAAGGCACTAATCCCATTTGTCGGGCGAGCAGCAATTCCATTAATCCAGCTGTCCCTGAACTACACCTCCAGTATTTTTTTAAGCTGCCAGCTCAGCCTGCAGCTTCCCAGCTTTTTCCAGCCTGGGGAAGGAGCAGCTTCACCATCGAGGAGGATTTAATTGGCGGGGGAGGGAGGGATGGAGCTCGGGCAGTGCTGCCCCTCCCCATTTCCGTTTAAATGACACCTTGGAACACCTCGAGGTGTCCGGGGGGATAATTGGGAGCGGTTTGTTTGTTAATTGTCTCACTTGGGCTGTGATTCCAAGGAAAAGCGGGAATGTGCTCGAAGGAAAAGGGGAAATGTGTCCTTTAACCCACGCTGAGTGGGTGAGGGTCCCACAGGGAGGGAGGGGGGCTCTGGCTGGGGCTGGAGCCCTCCAGCAGAAAATGCAGCCGGAATTCTGCTCCAAATACCAAAGGTGACTCCGAGGGGACTCACCCCGGGACGCTCAGGTTAAATTACATTTATCGTCATAATTCCTGCGGGTCACGGGATTCCAAATCCCTCTGACGGGTGAAGGAAGCCAGATTTTATAAACATCACCCCCAAATCAAAACAGCTCTAGGGAAGCACTTTAAAACCAGTCCTAGGACCAAGCCAGGCTTTTCTTTCCCACCCAGCCCTGAAACGCAGCATCCAAAAGCTGAGAGAGGCAGGAGCTCGCTCTGTCCGAGATGCAAAATTAGAATTAGAACACAGCTGAAAGCATCAGCCCAGCTCAGGGGTGACCGCAGAGCACCCCAAGTTGTTCAAAAACTTCAGCCCAGCCCCAGAGGTGACCCCAGAGCACTCCCAGCTCCTCAAAGTGCCCCCAGAGCAGCCACAGTCCCCCCAAAACTCCCATCGCAGCCCCAGATGTGCCCCCAGATCAGCCGCAGTCACCTCCAAACTCCAGGGCAGCCTCAGGGATGCCCCCAGAGCACCCCTGGTTCCTCAAAATCCCCCAGGAGCTGCCACGGTTACCCCAAAACCCCATCCATACCCAGAGGTGCCTCCACAGCACCCCCAGCTTCTTAAAAGCGTCAGCCCGGCCCCAGGAGCAGCCACAGTCACCCCAAAAACCCTCCCTGTCCGGACCCCGCAGCATCCCCATCTCATGCACCCCATCCGGAGCCCCCCGTGCATGGCCCGTCCCTGCCGCAGCCGGGGGAGGTGACAGGGAGGGGACACATCCAAAGGCTCGGCTTTGCCCTCGCATGATCGTGGGGAGCCAAAAATAAAATAAAAAAAAAAAAAAATCGTGTTTTGCCCTTCTGGGTTTGTTCCACAAGGACTTTGCGGGGTCCTGAGGCCGCTAAAAGCTTTTCCTGCCTTCCTGGGATTTGTCCGCATCCATCTCCGCTGACTCCTGGCGGGTTTGTGGGGTTAAGAGATTGGTGTCGCGGGGTTAATGTCCCCATTAACGGGATGGAGCCGCACCGGAGCCTGGGGACAATCAGGGATCCGCTAATGCAGGCTCGGAATTCCCATGGGAATCCCGGCTCCCCTCGGAGGAAAACGAGACCTCCAAAGGCACAAAAGTGACTTTGGGGAAGGCGAGAGCCTGAGGAAAACCTGGCACGGCTCTCCGGCTTCCACCGGGGCCTCCCAGGAGCCGCAGAAATTCGGATTTAATGCTCCTCCACACTTCAGATGGGATTATCGGGGATAAATCCCAGCCTCGCTGTTCCTGGTGCGGGGTCTCATCTCTGAGCATCCCTCATGCACCCAAATCCTCCGCGATGCTGCCCCGCCTGGAGCACTGGGATGAGCTGCCGGCGATTCCAGGCGCGATTTGTCCTCCCTGCCCCACTTGCCTGGCTCTGGGGGAAGCGATCCCCGCCAGCGGAGCCGTCACTTCCCATTGGGATAACTCGGGCTGGGGATGGAGGGGATGAAAATCATCCTGGCAGGAGCAGGAATGGGTGAAGAGTGGGATGGGGTGAGCTGGAAAACTCGGGGAGGGGAGGGTGAGATTTGATCCTAAAGCGCCCCGGGATGCGAGGCTGTGGCCTCGTTCGGGTTTAAAGGTGAAATGGATGTGGGAGGAGAGCTCTGCTGGGAGATTTGGGGTGGGGGAGATCGAGGGATGGGCACTCGGCCTTGAAATCCATCCCATAATGAGGGCTGGGGGATCTCAGGGATCACAGGAATCATGGGGATGTCAGGGATCTGATATCCCCCGAAGAAAAGGGATCTCAGGGATCAGAGGGATCACAGGGATTTCAGGGATCCCATATCCCCAGAAGAAAAGGGATTTCAGGGATCTCAGGGATCAAGGAGGATGACAGGGATCTGATATCACCCAAAGAAAAGGGATCTCAGGGATCACACTGATCACAGGGATCTCAAGGATCCATTATCCCACAAAGAAAAGGGATCCCAGGGATCCGATATCACCCAGAGAGAAGGGATCTCAGGGATCACAAGGATCACGGGGATCTCAGGGATCCAATATCCTCCAAAGAAAAGGGATCTCAGGGATCAGAGGGATCTTAGGAATCACAGGGATCAAGGGGGATTTCAGGGATCCCATGGATCCGACATCCTCCAAAGAAAAGGGATCTCAGGGATCAGAGGGATCTTAGGAATCACAGGGATCATGGGGCATTTCAGGGATCCCACGGATCCGATATCCTCCAAAGAAAAGGGATCTCAGGAATCACGGGGATCAAGGAGCATTTCAGGGATCCCACAGATCCAATATCCTCCAAAGAAAAGGGATCTCAGGGATCACGGGGATCAAGGAGCATTTCAGGGATCCCACAGATCCAATATCCTCCAAAGAAAAGGGATCTCAGGGATCACGGGGATCAAGGAGCATTTCAGGGATCCCACAGATCCAATATCCTCCAAAGAAAAGGGATCTCAGGGATCACGGGGATCAAGGAGCATTTCAGGGATCCCACAGATCCAATATCCTCCAAAGAAAAGGGATCTCAGCCACCCCAGAGTCCCCTCTCGCTGCCACGAGGAGTAACAAAGATCCCAAAGGGTGGCAGGAGACCCAGGCTGGCATTCCCAGACCTTTGGGAAGCCTGGAAATCCCAACCACCCTCCTAAAACCGATTGTAATGCTCCAACCATAGCATTCCTGAGCCTTGTGGAGGAGCTGGAGTTGTTTTCCCGAATTCCCAGGGCTTGGACAGAAAGTTTGGCAACAAGGACAGAGCACCTGGAATTTGTGGGATGGGGGGAAAATCCCCCTTTTCCCAAAGACCCCATCTCAGGGTTGGGCAGCACCTGGGAATTACTCCAAGAATGAAGAAATCACTCAGGAAATTCAGATTGGAAAGCACCAGCAGCAATTCCCAGCTCTTGCTCCCATTTAAACCGAGCCCGACTTCCTGGAAAGAGCCAAACGAGCACTCAGCTCTTTAATTGCCTCCCTTTCAAGGCTTTTTCTGTCTCCAAGATCCATTATTCCCTCTCAGGGAGAGATGGGGGAAGATGATGGATTGAGGATGCAGCAATTAATAATTTCACTAATGAGAGATGCTGAGCTCTTCGCTGCCTCCCCAGCCGGGAGTGGAGCAGTAAAAAAAGAATCCGAACCTTCCATAAAAACCTGTTTGAAGCTGAGATTAGGAGGAAAAAAATCCCAGTAGAGGAGAATCCCAAAAGAAAAATGGGATTTTTTTTAAAGGAAGCTCTAAGGAAAAGACACAAATCCTGCTCAGAGTTGGATAATTCAGTGAAAAGTGGCTTTTTTGGCTGTTTTTTTCTAAATCCAGGAAACAATCCCAATCTCTGCTGCTTTTTAATTATTTAAAGGTGCTTTTAATGTGTTGTTGGGCTGTGGTAACAGCTTTCCCTGGGGTGTGTCTACAAAATAATGAGGCTTGGAGAAATTGGGATGAATTTTTCATGATTTTTGATGATTGGGCCGAGGACATTGGAGGAGATTTATTTTTAATTCTCCCGGTTTTTACGAACAGAATGGAATTGGGAATTCTTGGCTGTGAAGTGCTGAAAAACCAAAGTGGAAAGAGAAGAAATTGGGAAAAAGCTGGGAAAAGGCCTGGAAAAGGCTTTTCCTCTGCTTAGGTCTAATCCTTACAAAAACCAGTTTTGGCACTGAATTTCATCTCAGTTTTTCCTTGCTCATCCCAGCTGATTTAAACTCCGCGTCTGGAGGAGTCTGGTGAGTAGAATGTGGGAAATGTGCGTGGAGTGTGTTGAAATCAGAATTTTCCAAATCTGTGAGAGGTGGAAATCCTTTCCGTGAGTGACCTGGAATTGTGTCGAGGGCGATGCTGGGATAACCAGGATCGGCTTTTCCATGGAAGCAGCAGGAGGAGGAGGAGCTGTCCCTGGTGCTGCAAAAAGTCTCTCCCTGCTCCCCCGATTCGGGAATGCGAGGAGGGCAAAGCCAGCAGAAGGCTCCATGCAGAACATGCACAGCTCAAATTCCCGCTCAACCCTTCCAATGGACACCGGGAATGCGAGGAATCTCCTGGATCAAAGCCCTGGGAGAGTTACTGGGAATCCTCCACCCCAAAAAAATCCTAAATCTCCAGCTGTGACCCCACAGGTGCTGGAAGAAATCCTGTGGATTTTCCCAGAAATATTCTGTGGTTTGTGGGGTGGGGATGCAAAAGGTTAAAAAGGGAGAGGGGTTTGTGCAGAGCTGGGGCTAAAAATCCTCTGAGAGAGAGAAAAGCTCTTTTATAGGGAAAAAAAATCTTAAATAGGGAAAAAGGTGCTTTAATATGGAAAAAACCCCTTTTTTAATAAGGAAAAATACCTCTTTAATAGGGGAGAACCCCCCTTTAATAGAGAAAACCCCTTTTTTTTCATATGGGAAAAACCCCTCTAAAACAGGGGGGAAAGTCTTTTATAGGGGAAAACCCCTCTTTAATAGGGTAAACCCCCTCTTCTTTAATGGGGAAAAAATGTCTTTAATAGAGGGAAACAAAATCTTTAATAGGGAAAAACACCCCCTTCATACAGGAAAAAAACCTGCTTAAAAGAGGAAAAAAGTTCCCTCTAAAATAGAGGGAGAAACCCTCATTAAGAGGGGAAAAAACCTCTGGCTTAATAGAGGGAAAAAATGTTTAATAAGAAAAAAAAATCCCTGTTTAATCGGGAAAATACCAATATAGTAGGGGAAAACCCCTCTTTAATATTGAAAAAACCTCCTTAATAGGCAAAAAAACCCCCTCTCTTTAATATGGGAAAACACGGCCTCTAAAACAGGGAAAAAACCCCGTTAAAATAGGAAAAAATATCCCTCTTTAACAAGTAAAAAACGCTCTTTAATATGGAAAAAAACCCCCTTGAATAGAGGGAAAAAACCCCTATTTAATAGGGAAAAAACCCTTTAATAAGGAAAAAAATCCTATTCCCTATTTAATAGCGAAAAGCCCTCTTTTTAATAGGGAAAAAACCCTCTTTAATAGGGGGAAAAAAACCTCTTTAATAGGGAAAAACCCCCTCTTTAATGGGGAAAACCCCAATTTTAATGGGAACTCGACTCTCCTTGGGGCTCGCCCAGTCCACGGCCACCGTGGTTCGGTTTTCATGAGATTTTTGAGCGGCTTTTAAGCCTGGCTTAGAGACCTTCTAATCTTCACCTGCCCCGCTGTGGAGCCACCCTGGTGCCCTTTGTGCCTGAAACGATTGAAATGCCCAATTGGCGTGGCCATTGGAAGGGTTTTAATGGACTTTTCCGCTTAATTGGCAGCTTAATTGGCAAGCTCCGTTGCCCCCATGCCGGTTACCTCCGGGTACGGTACCTGGGCTTGGCGTGGCTTCGGAGGCAGCGCCAGGGATAGGGGGGGAAAATGGGAAAAGGGAGAGAAAGGGGAGAGAAAAACACAGGAATTTATCAAACAACCCCAACGCGCTGCCAGGACACTTGGAGGCATCGGAGAGAGGAGAGAGAGGGGGAAAACTGGGATTAAATCCAACCTGGAATCCAGGAGTCAGGGATGAATCAGGAATCAGGGATAAATCAAGGCAGGGAATTTGGGATAAACCAAGAATGTGGGATAAACCAAGAATGTGGGATAAACCAGGAATCTGGGATAAACCATGTCAGAGAATTTGGTATAAACCAAGAATCTGGGATAAACTAGGAATCTGGGATAAACCAGAAATCAGGGATAAACCAGAAATCAGGGATAAACCAAGCCTGGGAATCCAGAATAAACCAGGAATCCAGGATAAACCAGGAACAGGGATAAACCAAGGCAGTGAATTTGGGATAAACCAGGAATCAGGGATAAATCAGGGATTGGGGATAAACCAAAGCAGGGAATCTGGGATAAACCAGAAATCAGGGATAAACCACGCCAGGGAATCTGGGATAAACCACGCCAGGGAATCTGGGAAAAACCACACCAGGATCCAGGTTAAATACCCAGGAGGGGCCAGAGGCAGCACTGAGGTGGCATCGAGGGGACAGTGGTGTCATTAAGCCGAGTTCTTCAGCTGGTGCTTAGGTCCAATCCCAACAAAAACCAGTTTTGGCACCGAATTTCACCTCGGCTTTTCCTTGCTCGTCCCAAACTCCACATCTGGAGGAGCGTGTTAATAGGTTTAATTACCTTAATTTCTTTCATCTGCTTATTTTCCTTAAATCCCAGCTTCATCTTTCCCTGGCTTGGCAGGAAGTCCCATCAAAGTGAGTAAACCTTACCTGTTTCGTGTTGTACCTCGTGTTTGGAGGGAAAATTTCTGTGATTTGGGAGTAAATAACGTAAATTTTATGATTTTTTTTTCCTTTTGACAGCCAAACTTTGTCTGCTTGGCACCACCAGGTGCTGCATCCTCACCCTAAACCCCACAGCTGGGGTTCCTTGTCTTGTCCGGCAGGTTTGGGCACCACCTGATATTTCCAGGACATGAAACTGATCCAAATAATTAAAATTTATACACCATGACTATTGCCATGTCCAAAATTTGGGTGTGAATCAGCTAAAAATATTCAACTTTTCATCTTCAATCCAATCCCTGAGCTCTCACAATTCCTTTTGAAGCAATTCCAGGCCCCTCTCGTGTTTTCCTCAGCTGTTTTCTTCCCCCCATCCAATAAATGCTGCTGGATCCCACCCCAGGGGTGTCAGGTATGGTTTTATTCCCACTGGATCTGGGCAGGAATCACTTTCCCCACTCAGAGCCATTAGCTGGGATGGGGGATGGAGGGAAGGAGAGAAAACCCCATTAAATCCCAGCTCTAACTCAATCCCAGCTCTGTGAGCTGAGCTTAAAGAGGGCAGAGAACCACCCTTGGCTCCCTCAGGGCTCCAGAACTTCCATTTAAATTTGATGGATGTCCCATAACGGGAATTTTATCTGATTAGGGGGCTGTGATTTGGGCTCTGGAGGCTTTTAGGGTTGGATGACACCTGTGGGGTGACAGGGAGGTGGAACAGGAGTTTTATCTGATTATGGGGCTGAGATTGGAGCTCTGGAGGCTTTTAGGGTCAGGTGACACCTGTGGGGTGACAGGAGGTGGCACCAGGGACACAGGAGCATCCACAACCTCTCCATGCCAGCTTTTCCAAACCCTCCCAGCAAGAATTCTTTCCTGAATCCCACCTCACCCTGCCCTCTTTTGGTATAAAACATCAAATTCAGCAAATATCAGGGCACAGCAGGAGTGTCCCTCCCTTGGGGACAGCCAGGAGGTGCCCTGGAGCAGGGGACGGTCCCCAGGTCACCTCAGCTGGGTTTTGCTGTGGCCTTTGGCCTCCTCCATCTGTGCAGGAAAGCCTCAGTGACCTTCACTGTCCTGCCCTCCTGGTGGTTTGGATTCCCTGATTCCAGTTTTTGTCTGTTCCATGGCGCGCCACAATGCCGCTTTTGGGTTTGCCATGGCCCATCACAGTGACATTTTTTGGAGTTGTCCCATCCTCTGACAATGCCATTTTTTGGCTCTTCCATGGCCTGCCATGATGCCATTTTTTGGGGTTTGTCACATCCTGCCATGGTGCCATTTTTGGAGTTTGTCACATCCTGCCACAATGCCATTTTTGGGATTTGACACATCCTGCCATGATGCCATTTTTTGGGGTTTGCCACATCCTGTCACAGTGCCATTTTTGGGGTTTGTCACATCCTGCCATGGTGCCATATTTGGAGTTTGACATGGCCTGCCATGATGCCATTTTTTGGGGTTTGTCACATCCTGCCATGGTGCCATTTTTGGAGTTTGTCACATCCTGCCACAATGCCATTTTTGGGATTTGACACATCCTGCCATGATGCCATTTTTTGGGGTTTGTCACATCCTGCCATGGTGCCATTTTTGGAGTTTGTCACATCCTGCCATGATGCCATTTTTTGGGGTTCGACAAATCCTGCCATGATGCCATTTTTTTGCATTTGTCACATCCTGCCATGGTGCCATTTTTTGGGGTTTGACACATCCTGTCCCCCCATCCCGCCGGCAGAGCCGGGTGCTGCCCTTACCCTCATCCAGCAGCGCCGGCGACTCCTCCACCAGGGCCTCTCCCTCTCCCACCTGGGTGTGGGCGCGGAGCATGAAGCGATAGCGGGAGATGGGGTCTGACCTCTGCAGGGTGAACCTCGTCTGGTTGGGGGACAGGTTCTCCACCACCGCCCGGCCCACCCGGGTCCCGTTAACTGCAGAGGAAACCGGGACTCAGCCTGGGCCAGGAATTCCTGGGGTGCCAGCTCATCCCTCAGCCCCTGGAGGGTTTGTGGGGTCACTGTAGGGTCACTGTGGGGCTCAGAGCTGCTCTTGGACATGGCTGGGCTGGGGCACTTGGTGATGCTCTGGCTTGGGGACCTGCTGGAGGGGACCTTCAGGTGCTCTCTACTGCCCCAGGCTCTGGGGTATCACTTCCTAAATCTTGTGTTTGGATGAGCACAAAAATACCTCAGGTTGCACCTAAAATCTTCCTAAATCTGAGATAAAATCAATTTCCTTCCAAAAATTGAGTCTGGGGGAGCTGTTGAGCACCCACCACACCCCTGGCAGATGGCCAGGACCCCCCCCAACACCAGTTTGTCCCACTATGGAAGTCCTCAGTTCCTCACGGATCTCCCTGCCCTGGCAGAAAGCAGGAAGGGGAGGATTTCCTGATTTATCGCCGGGAAGAAGACGTGGGACGTACAGGGCTGGTATCGGAGGGTGTATCCCGTGATGATCCCGTTGGGATGCTCGGGGTGATCCCACTCCAGGTTGATGATTTCCAGGTTGGGCTGTCGGATCCGCAGGTACCTGGGGGAGCTGGGCACTTGGAGGGGAGCGGGGAGGAGAGGGGAGAGAGGAGAAAACACACACGGGGTAACAAACCTGGCGACTCCAAAAATCCCACACAGACACACCCCGAGCACATCGCTCACGGATTTATCCCAAAAACCCGGAGCCAGGTGGGGTTTCCAGCAGGGAGAAGAAGTGGAGCAGCTCTGGTGTGATCCAAATCCTGTGGGATCCTCCGGTGAGACCACGGAAGCAGAGCTGGAATGCAGCTCCAGCCCCACTTCTCCTGTCAGACCCAAACTTCCCGATCTTCCTTACATCCAACTCCCATCTCAAAGTTTTCATCCCAAAGATTTCTCCCTTAGAAGCTCAAAAAGTATCCCAAAAACTTCTAGCCCTACTTCTCCTCTTGGATGCAAATTTCTCGACCTTCCTTACATCCCTCTCCCATCCCAAAGTTTTCATCCCAAAGATTCCTCCCTTAGAACCCCCAGAAGTGGCATCTCTGATCCCAAAAGTCTCTGGGAAACAGAATTCCAGAGATCTCCCCCAGGGAGCTGCTGCCAGCTGCTCCTCACCCCAAGGAATATTTGGGATTATCGCTGCTTTAACTACTGAAGGAAGGAAAGAATTATCCAGCCTGGAGATAAATTATTCTCCTGATTTCCTCCTAATTGTGGTGTCTTAATTGGGGGAAGAGAGATGGTAGAGCTCAGGGATTTATTTTTAGTTGTTCAGGATATCCTTCAGTCTCCTCAATGTCATTTTGAGTCAATAAAAGGGTTTCTGGTGTAGGAAAAATTAAAAACTGCATTTTCCCTGTGATAAGAGTAAAATCCACTGTAATTATTAATTAACGCCACCCACAGGTCCTTATCATGACCCCAAATGTCCAAAGGCACCCCAAATCCTGCAGAAAGAGGTGCACAATGCCCCTGCCAGCAAAACCTACAGGAATCAAACCCTTTCTTCTGAAACAACCTCAATTATCCACAGAAAATCCTTTAAAAATAAGGATTTTCCCACGGAATTGGGAAGGAAGAGGCAGCACTGGAAGACTCTGGGATGGGAAGACAAAAGAGGAGACCGCAAAATATTTTGAGGCAAGACTTGCGAATATTTTCTTGCATTTTTGTGGCCTCCTGCGCCTGAATTCCCTGCTGTGCTGCAGGAAAAGTCACTTCCAGCTGCTGGAATTGCAGCTCCAACTCGGAATTATCAGCGTGTCTATAAATAGCTCCTGTGCCAGCGACAAAATTAAACCCTTGAGTTCATCCTTGACACAAGAACGAGGTGTTCTTGCCTTAAAAGCCTGGCAGAGGAATCAGTGATTCCTGAAGGTCCTGGGAAGGTTTTCCAGCTTTTTCCAGGATGGCTTCGACCTTTGCCACGTCCCCAAACCGCGGCTTGGTGACATTCACGGCTCAGGCAGCAAATCAAGCGCACGGAGCCGTGCCTAGGAAAGGCTTTTGCAAATATTTCTCTCTTCCAGCCCAAAATCTTCTTGGCTGAGGCATCCAGAGCACCTAACAGGGATTTTTGGGAACGCTGAAGGGCTCAGGATCCAACTCCAGCGACGTCACCGACAGCAACAGCGCCCAGGTGACGCTCCGCTAAAATCCCTCCTGGATCTGCTGCACCCAAACCTCTCCCAGCTGGAAAAAATTCCCAGTGGGAACATACCTCCTTCAGGGGTGGGGAATTCCTTCATTTCGCTGCGGGGCCCGTCCCCGCGCCCGTTGGTCACCACCATCTCCAGCTTGTAGTTGCTGTAAGGGAACAGCCGGGACACGGTGCCCCGGTTGCGGTCTCCAGGAAAACTCACAAACTGCCGTTTTTTGGAGACCCACAGGTTCTTCAGCAAGCTGCTGTCTCTCCAGAAATAGGCCTTCAAGAGACAGGCAGGCCAAGTGAAGCTTTTTGCTGTTTTGTCACGGGTTTTGGGGTTTTTAGATGTTAAAAAGCGGAATTTTGCCTTTAATGGTGGCTCAAGGAATTTTTAGAGGAATTAGTGAAGATCCATGAGGAAAATCATGGGGTGTTTCCTGAGGAAGAGGCTGAGCAGGGGGTTAAGAGCTTCCCAAAACCACTGAGCTCAGACTAGAGCTGTTTGTAATTCCTAAGGATTAAAATCTGAGTGATTCTCCCTTTCCACTCAGCAGTGGTGGGCAAGGAAAGGTGGGACAAACAAAAGCCTGGATTTTGGAAATCTCCCATTCAAGCTCCTGACTGTAAATCCTATTTCATGCAGAAACAAGAATCCATTCAGAAAATCCCCCAGAATCAGGAAAAATAATCAGCAGATGATTGGATTGGGAATGCTTGGGGGTCTTTGCTGGACATGAGGTTTTGGGAATGTTCTAATGCCCAGGGCAGGGCCCTGCTCAGGGTTTGGCTTCCCATCCTCTGTGAATCAGCAGCAAATATTAAATATTATAAGTCCAGATAAATATTGAGACAGATAAATATTCAATATAAACCTGGAAAGACCCCGAAAAACATGGATCCACGCTAGCTTTAGCATCCAGTTAGTCCTGACTGCGGGTTTAGGGGTTGTTGATCAGTAAAAAACGCTGTCAGTATTTTGGGGATGACACAAAACCTGATGTGGTTGGGGTCACTCCTTCAGAGCCCCTTTGCTTCATGGCCAGGACCACCCCAACACCTCCCTGCTTTCTTGGAGCATCCCAAATCCTGCAACCAAGCCCAGAGGAAGCAACAGGAGACGTCCCCAAACTCCATCCTGACACCCCAAAGAGCAAATCCTTGGTGCTGCTCCAAACCTGGTGACCAAAGGAAGTTTTCTGTCATCCCCACACGCAGCAGCTCCATCTCTGGGAGCCAGCTGGGAATTTTGGGAGGTTTAGGTGTGTTAATGGTCAGTGCTGGGTGGGAATTTGGGATGGGGGAATTTGGGATTTGCTCACTCGGTACTCCTTGAGCTGTCCCTGGATGGTGTCCAGGTGCACCCGGGTCCAGGTCAGAGCTATGGCTGTGCTGTTTAAGACTCTGATCCTGACATCCGTGGGCGCAGCCTTGGGATCTGGGCAGGCAGGGATAAAGCGGAGTGACCATTAAGGAACCTGGAATGACCCTGGAGCTCGGACAGATGGACAGCTGGACAGATGGACACCCCCTGCTGTGCTTTTCCCATCACGAATCCCTTGAGCAGCAGCCCCACCACGGCTCCACCCTCTTCCATGGGGAGAAAATAAATCTGATTTCACTCCTCCAGCCATCAGGAGAACATTCCCGATCCAGCCAAAAGTGGAAATTCCCTCAGGGAAGGGTCTGGTTCACCACCCTCTCCAGGTGAGGGGCTCCAGCACATCCAACCCTTTCCTGCTTCATCTGTCCCAAAGTTGGACCCCAAAGTTAAAAAAAAAGAACATTTCCATATTTTTAACTAGAACTCAGTCTATTTGCTGTTGATCCAGTTGGGCTTTTACCTCCTTTCTGCAGCTTCTGCTGCGTGGAGAGATGTGGAGTGAAGCAGCTCTGATCTGTTTGCCCGAACTGAAAAGCGGATTTTGGTCCCAAATCCCGCAGCGCCCCAGAATCTCTGGATCATCCCCAAAATCCCACCTGCAGCTGAGGGAATACTCACAATCCTCCCCGGAATATCCGATGTAGGTGTCGGGCTCCGGGCCCCTGCCGAAGTCGTTCTCGGCCTGCACCTTGATCTCGTAGGGGACGTAGATGGGCGTGTTCCACACCACGTGCCGCGCGCTCCGCACCGTCTCGTTGTGCCAGCTCCCGCGCGGCTCCCGCCGCCGCCACCGCACGATGTACCTGAGGTTGGGCCCGTAGGCCTGAGTTGAGTTCAGGGGCTTCGGTGGAGTGAAACAGAAGAAGGAAAAGTGAGAAGGAGAAAAAAAAAAAAAAAACAAATCCAAAACCGATTGAATTTCTTCGCCAGGGAGAGCCAAAAGTTCTGCTCAGCAGTGGGGTCTTATTCCAGGCTCCATCAGCAAATCCCAAAGGAGGGCAAGGTTTTGTTCCCAAGGAGAGGCACAACGAGTTCTTGCCCTCCAGGACAAGGACCAAGAAATTTTATTCACAAAATCCAGGATTTTATTCCTGGAATGGTTTGGGCTGAAAGGGATTTCAATTCCAAGTCCCTTCCATGGGCAGGGAACAAACATGGAACAGATCAGGTTCCACAAACCCAGATTCCTTATCTATATATTCTATAAAATCAATCAAATATGCACATAATGGAGAATTACACAATAAATATTCCATATTCACTGTCCTCATATCCCATCTCTATTCCCACTGCCCTTCCAGCCCTCCTTACAGCTCATCCCTGATTTGTGGCTGACACCTGCTGGTGCAGGGAGCAAAGCAGGAGCGGCTCCGTAAATCCTCTGAGCTGCTCAAGGACTCGACTTTGGGGTGTCCTCGGGAAGCTGAGTCTGGAATCCAACATCTTTGGGTGCCACACCTTTGACTTATTTTTATTTTGAATTTTTCTTTTTATCAGAGCCTTTCTCATACCTTCTACTTTTTGTTTCATGGAATCCTGGAATGGTTTGGGTTGGCAGGGACCCAAGATCCCATTCCATTCCATCCCCATGAGCAGGGAGACGTCCCATGATCCCAGGTTGCTCCAAGCTGACCTTGGACACTCCCAGGGATGGGCCAGCCATGGATTTTCAAAAAATTCCACCCCAGCCCCTCCCCATCCTCCCAGGGAAGGATTTATTCCCAATATCCCAACTATCCCTGCCCTCCAGCACTCTGAACCCATTCCCTCTCACCCTGCAACTCTATCCCAAAAAGCATCCAAGCAGAACTCACTGTCCACGTTATCTCCATGTTGTTTTTTTGGGTCCCTGCCCCTTGAACTCCCGTTGGATTTACTTCAGGACCTGAAATTCACATTGAAAAGCAAAACAATGAATTTTTCAATGTCAAAAAACAACCACTGAGTGGTTAAAACCTTGCAAGTTGAAAGTCCTTCCAAGACAGAAGTCAATGGCCTGATTTTTCCAGAAGTCCCCATTCAGGTTAATGGGACACGAGACTCTGAGTCCTTTGGAAAACCAGGCCATTTATTTAGGAGGCTCTTTTTTGTTCCTTAAATGTCCTAAATCTTTGAAAGGAAACCATTGTGGAGGGAGCAGAGTTTGTCACTTTGAGCCTGAAACACGGCGGGCACTGCTGGCAGCCAACACTAGATGCCAGCAGATCCTCCAAAAATCTCCCTGGAACGGGTAAAGGAGGAAACGCAGCAGAACTGCTGAGATTCCTGGGAATTCCTGACATGGAATTTTCCTAAATGCTCTCTGACAAAGCACTGGGAAGACAATCTCAAATCTTGGTTGTGGATTGGAGCTTGCTTTATTCTTTTGTCATGGAATTTGGGTGGGAAGGGATTTAAGGTCGCCCAATTCCACCCCCTGCCATGGGCAGGGACACCTTCCCCCATCCCAGGCTGCTCCAAACCCCATTAAACCTGGGCTTGGACACTTCCAGGCTGGCACAACCACATTTTTTTCTGGATAATTTGTGCCAGGGCCTCACCAGCACCCCCACAGCATCAACCAGCTCTAACAGTGGCCAATAATTAAAAATATTTGCACTTGAGTCTGATTTTCCTACACATTTTCGAGCTTCCTGTAGTGTGAAAGGACTGGAAGAACTCCTTTTCCTTTAAGGAAAAGAAGGAAAAGCAGGTTTTTGTGTAATAAATTAGTAACTTTTGCATAAACCCCGGTGCTTTGCTGCCCTGAAGGACATCACCCACAGAATCCCACACAGAAAATCCCACCCTTGCCAACCTCTTCCTGGGATGCAGGGAAGAGCCTCCGTGGAGAGCGGTGGATTCCAAAGACCAAAAATAAAAAAGCCTGGGGGAAAACTCACGTGCCCCGTTGGTCTGGTAGCGCTCGGAGGGCAGGCTGGGCACGCTGCTGCCCACGTCGTTGACGGCGATGACGCGGAATTGGTAATTCACGTACGGAGAGAGGCTCAGCACGACCGTGTTGACGCTCCCGGGATACCTGGAGTGGTTGTGCCACACTCCCGGCTGGATGCGGTCCTCCTCAAACTGGACAATGTAGTCTGGGAAGAGCAGGAGGAGGAGGGTGAAGGGTTTGGATGGGGTTTTTATCACTGGGAAGAGGGAAGGGGACGGGGATTTTGGGGACAGACCTGTGATGGGGCTGTTGTTGTCATCGCCGGGGATCCACGTCAGCCGCGCGCTCCTCTCCTCCAGATCTGACAGCTCCAAGTCGCGGGGCCGCTCAGGTCGTGCTGTTGGAACGGGATAAATGAGGCTGGAATTGTCCCAGGAGCAAGTCCCAGCCCCCATCACCTCTCCCAGCCCCGTGGGCAGGACGTGCTCCAGGGCACAATCCACGTCCTGCAGCTCTTTAGGAGACCGGAGTGATTTTTAAAATATAAATGTGGTCGCTTCTGCCAGCGTCTTGCCTGGAAATCCTGCTTTTCCAAGAAAAATCCTGGCTTTCCCGGGAAAACTCCTGCCTTTCTAAGGAAAAGTCCTGCATTTCCCAGGAAAAATCCTACCTTTCCAAGAAAAATCCTGCCTTTTTAGAAAAATCCTTCAGGAAAAATCGAGTCTCTCCCTAAAATAAAAAAAAATGGTGGTGGAAGTATCATGTGCTGGTTTAGGGGGATTTGTGACCTTACACAGCGAAATGCAAATGAACAGCAGGGGAAAAAGGACACAAAACCTCAGTGGAAACAAAAATTTGATAGAAATCTGCTGTTTTTTAAAAAAACTGGTCACAAGGACCAGCTCATGGAGTAATAGGAATAAATTCCAGGTAAAAATCAGGGAATTACATGTGAGGGTTTGAAAATCCCATCAGGATTTTCAAGTACAAGGTAAAGTGATTGCTGGCTCAGGAACTGCCACCGTGGGACACAAAATCTGGTGGAACAGGAGCTTTCTACACATCTGGATGGGTTTTCAAGGACAGTTTAGGCAGGACTTGGAAAAATCAGCTCCTCCAAGGACAACTTGGGCAGGAATTTGAAAAATCAGCTCCTCCAAGAACAACTTGGGCAGGACCTGGAGCTTCAGTTCCTTCAAGGACAACCTGGAAGCATCATCCCCCAGTTTTTCCAGCTGCCACCCTTTTCTCTTGGAGTTATTGGAGAGGGAAAACCAAAACCAAGGTAGAAAATAAAAGGAAGGAGAGGAATTAGTGACGATTACCTTTGGGTAATTCTCTCAACTGAATAACGGGGACGGCTGCAAGGTAAGACAATGCTTGTTAACCGGGTTAGTTTAAGCTTGGGTGGCCAAAGGAGCACCTGGCAAACATAAAGTTCCAGATTTCAGCAGGAATTGATCCAGCTTGGGAAGCAGAGCAGGAATATCCTTCCCCCAGAGACCTCCATGCTTTACCCACAGTTGTAGTTGGCAGCAAAAGCGAAATATCAGTCTGATGTGGGGTTAATGAGCCATTAGGGGAAAGGAGGGAAAATAAATCAAGCCCAGGGGAATTATTTGGGATTCCTGTTCCAGCTGTGGCAGTTGGTGGCATTACTGGGAATCTGAGGTGGCCAGGGGATGACAAATCCCTGTTTGCCAAGCAGAGCTTGCAGTGGCACAAACAGGGAATGGGGTGAAGCTGATCCCTCCCTGTGCTGCAAAGGGGACACACAAAGGGAACACACAGAGGGTCAGGAGGAGCTGGCTCAGCCCCAATCCCATTGCTCAGCACCCCAGCACCCCACTGAATTCACCCCCAAATTTAGGGCTTTTCTCACGGATCTTCAACATCCACTTGGGGATATTTTGGGCTGTGTGCAGCAATTCCTGTTTCATTCTTTACCCTCAAATCCCAGGTTTGTTTTGCACCATTTCAGAGCCATCATTCAAGACGAGGCAGCAAATCCTCTGACAACGGAACCCCTGCTCTGCCAGCACTTCCCTGAGCATCCAGGGGACAATCCTGGAGCCCAGACCCCCCTTCCAGCCTGACCTCGAGGTTGGGGTGTCCCGTTCAAAGCCAAGCACTGGGGTGTGGGGTCAGGAGGCTTTACCCAGCACGGTGAGATAGGCCTTGGCCTCGTCCTTGTCCAGCTCCGTACTGGCCACACACGTGTAATCGCCCTGGTCCTTCTCAGTCACGCCAAAGATCACCAGACCATCCTCTTCCTTCTTCATCCTTCAAGGAAACAACATCCCAAAATTCTGTCCCAACTTTAGGAAGCAGTGTCAACCCAGAATAGGACAACATCTCCAGTCTGGAGGTTTTATCAGCTAAGGATGTGCTGGGTTATTCTGGGAAAGCTCGTTTCCTAAGGAATCACGCGCCCTTGGGTGTATCTGGGGAATAATCACATTTTTAGGACAACAGCCAACCCCGGGCTCGTGCCCTGGGATCAGATCTTGCTTCACAAGAAAAGGGAGTCAGGTATGGAAAGGAAATTAAAGTCTCAGCCACAGCAGAGAAACATTAATTTTGGAGCGGCTCGTTATGAATTCCCAGGTTTTATCAAGATGTCCTAAAATATCTGTAAATAAAATCTTTACTGATAAATCAGCCAGAAGTGCTGCAGGGAGCCAATGAGATTAAAAGTGTCAAGAAAATCAAATGCTGATTAGGTGTGAATTCAGTATTTATCCTTGGGGACTCCTGGAACGTTCTGCTAAAAATTCAATAATTCTGGGAGAGAAATCGATGGAATTTTTGGGCACAGACCTGTTCCCCAGGTACAGGGGGGCATCGTCCTTGAGCCAGGTGACCATGAGGCGGAGAGTGGGGTCGTGCTTGACGCGGCAGTGGAGCCGGGGCATGGTGCCCCTCTTGACCGCCTGGTCCTCGGGGCCCCTCACGATCCTGGTGGGGTCTGTATGGGGTCACGAACAAAGGGTCAAGTTCCAAACTCCTCAGGAAACCCTCACAATCCTGGTGGGGTCTGCGTGAGGTCAAGGGTTATGTCCCAAACATCTCAGGACACCTCATGATCCTGGTGGGGTCTGCAGGAGGTCAAGGGTCAGGTCCCAAACTCCTCAGGTTCCCTCACAACCCTTCTGGGGTCTGCACGGGATCACAAACAAAGGATCACACCCCAAATTTGTCAGGGTCCCTCACAGTCCTGGTGGGAACTGCAGAAGGTCACAAAGGGTCGTGTCCCAAAACCCTGGGGCTCGGCTCAGGGGTTCAGCAGAGAGTGGGGTTACTTGGGAAGGACAACACGCTTGAGGTGTTTGTCCCACTTTGAATAAATAAATTCATTTAACGAATCATTAATTCGTGCTGAGCCTTTAAAAAAAAAATCCGTGTTTTGGAGTCAGCGGTTGGATTTGCTGAGTGGGGTAAAAATGATTCCAAAAATGTTTTATTGTCCTCAGCTAACCCCAAGGAACATTTGGGGACAGTGTTGGCATTGCTGATGGCATCTCCCAGCCTGGCACCCAACCCAAGCCCTTCCACCACCCCCAGCCTTGGTTTTTCCCAATATTAAAATGGAATCTCCACCATTTTAAGGCTCCCAGCTCTGACCTGATGGAAGATCAGATCAGCCACAACCAACCCCCTTCACCTCAAGGATTATTCCTGATGCAGCTTCCAGAAAATCCAAGACATTGACCTCAACTATTTCTGCTCCAGCTTCCAGAAGATCCAAGATTTTGGCACCTCTGTGCCCCTACCTTTGACCTCCAGGCGGACCTGGGCCTCGGCTTTCCCCAGGATGTTGGTGGCCACGCAGGTGTAGATCCCCTGGTCCTCCTTCCGAGCCATGAACATCTCCAAGCTCCCGTTCTCATGGGCCTTGTAGTTGCCTCCATCCAGCGTGTTCCCCTGGCCGTTCTTAAACCTCCCAACACCACAAAGTGCTGTTGGAAGGGAAGGAAAAGCAGGAAACCCTCCCCTTTCCCACCCCTCGGGATGGAGCGGGATGGGATCCGGCTCTTACCAGCGCAGGGTGGGGATGGGAGACCCAAAAAAGGGACAGTCCAGGCGGGTCCTGTTGTTCTGGATCACCCTGATCAGTTGGTTCCGGGGGGCCAGGATCCGGGGGGCAACATCTGCCAACAGAAAAATTCCAGCCACGGAGAAGGAGAAAAAATGGATTTTGCTGTTTTTTTCCAGACTTTTCCCTGATTTTTTGGTTCACTTTTCCTACTGGCACTTTCAAAACCCAGTAGAGCTTCTCCATTCCCGCTCACCTCCCCTTCCCTCTCCTTCTAGCCTCGTTTTGTGACTCGTATCCCTGGATTTGCTCAGCCTTTGCCTGGTTTGAATCCATGGCAATGGATTCCTGCTCCAAAGCCTGGGTGCCTTTGTGCATTCCCTCAGAGCAGCAAAGGGGAAAACTCATGGAAAATTTCTGCAGGGAAAAGGGGGCTTGGAAAAAACAGGGAGAGTGACGTTTACATGGGAATATGGTAATAGGATAGAGGGGAATGATTTTAAACCAAGGTAGGAGAATTGAGGTGGGATATTGGAAAGAAAATCCTGGCTGGGAGGGTAGGGAGGGGCTGGGATGGAATTCCAGACAAGCTGGGGTTGCCCCTGGATCCCAGGAAGTGTCCAAGGCCAGGCTGGACAGGGCTTGGAACAGCCTGAGATAATGGAAGGTTCCATCCCCCATCCATTGCAAGAGGGTGGAATTTCAGATGAATCCCAGAACCAACTGGGAAAAAGATTGGAAAAGGTTTCCAACTTTTCCAGCTGGTTGGAAAAAGATCGGAAAAGGTTTCCAGCAAGGTTGGAAAAGACCTTTAAGATCATCAAATCCAACCTACAACCCAACACCACCATGGCACTAAGCGCCACATCCACCCTTTTAAGATGAGCTTTGAGCTGAGCTTTAAGGTCCTTTCCAACCCAAGCCAAGCTTGGGTTCCATGGAAATGTGAGGTTTGGATGCTCCCATCCCTGCAGGCTCACCCAGCACGCTGACGAAGGCGTTGGCCAGCAGGTAGCCGTGCTCGTTGGACGCGTTGCACTGGTACACGGCGCTGCTGCCGATCTGCGTGTCCCGGAACACGATTGTGTCCCCGGCCACCTCCCGGCTCGGGTTGGGGGGAGACGCTTCAAAACAAGGACGACTCCTTCAATTCGACTCTTTCAATGAAAATCCACCCCATAGTATCATGGAGCGTCTTCCCAGCCCAGTTCAAACCCGGTGAGGGTGTGTGAGCTCCACAGCCAGAGCTGGGAGCCACTGGGTGAACTGGGCCCATCCCAAACAATCTGGGGGTTCACGAGGAGCCGGTGTGGGTGTTGGGCTCCACCAGCAGCTCTGGCTCATGCTCAGCCAGGAGATCCTTGACTGGGATTTGGGCTAGGACTTGGGCCGGGATTTTGGAAAAGGCAACACTGCCTTGTGCTCACCCAGGATATCCTTGGTTGGGATTTAGGCTGAAATTTTGGCTTGGATTTGGACTGGGATTTTGGAGGAGGAAGCCACTCTGGCTCGTGCTCAGCCAGAAGATCATTGGCTGGGATTTTGGCCAGGATTTTGGTGGGATTTGGGCTGGGATTTTGGAGAAGGAATCAACTCTGGCTCATGCTCAGCCTAGAGATCCTTGCTTGGGATACTGGTGGGATTTGGGCTGAGATTTTGGAGGAAGAATCAACTGTGGCACATGCTTTGCCATGAGATCCTTGGCTGGGATTTCAGCTGGGATTTTGGAGGAGGAGGCCCAGTCTCTCCCTCACTCACATTCGATGGGCTCTCCGTTCACCAGCCACTGGATGGACGGTTTGGGGTTCCCGTTGGCCCGGCACACGAGCCTGCCGTCCTCGCCGGGGGCCAGGATCAGGTTCTCCGGCTGATCCAGCCAGTAGGGAGCAGCTGGAAAACAGCCCCGCCCCAGTGACACAGGGACAACGATACCACCCCCGAAATCCCCCCTCCAAGGCTCCCTGGGGAAGGGAGGCGATGGAAACACAGAGTGGTTTCTCGGGATTCGGAGAGGGCGGAGAGGCCCCTTTCCCTCTCCTTGGCCACACAAACCCACCAGCATTGCTATCAGTAGGATCCCACCTCCCGCTGCTTTTGGGGCTGTTTGAACAAGATTTAATTTGAAAAAGGGAAGATTTTGATGGGATATTGAGATGGAATCATCCCTTGGGAGGATGGGGAGGGGATGGAATTCCCAGAGAGTCTATGGCTGCCCCATTCCAGGGAATGTCCAAGGGTCGGATGGGGCTTGGAATAAGATGGGATCATGGAATGTGCCCCAGAACTGGTTGATTTTTAAAGCCCTTCCAACCCAACCCATTCCATGATTCCCTGAAGAACATGGACACAGCACAGACCCATCCCCAGGGTCCCCAGAATTCCATGAACATCCCCACCCGGCTGCAGGCAGCCAGGACCCGAAGAGGGAAGGTAAAGGTGACGTACCCTTCACTCTCACCAAGATCGTGTGGCGGGTGCTGCCCATCTTGTTGGAGGCCAGGCAGAAATATTCCCCGGAGTCCTCCTCGGACACGTTGGAGATGCGCAGGGCCTTGCCGAAGTTCTCCAGCTTGGTTTTGCCCACCGGGAGCTCTGCGCCTTTCTTGTACCACGTGATGTCCGGCGCTGGTCTGAGGAGAGGGGAGCAGATCAGAGCTTTTCCAAAGGTGAGGGAATGACTCCCAAGTCAAGAGTTCTTATTCCTCAATGACAGTGAAATTCCCATCCTGGGAACCACTAAAACCCAGGGAGAAGGTTTTATCTGGTTGTTGGGCCACCCTTATTCCCATCGCTGTCCCTAAACCATGGCCCTAAGCACTCCCAGCTGGTCAGGAACAGCGTCCTCCTCCTGCTCCTCCTGGGAATGCAGGATCATGGAATTCTGGAATGGTTTGGGGTGCAAGGGACTTCAAAGCCCATCCCTGATCATTGGTGTGGGCAGGACCACGAGCCCAGGACACTTCTGGGGGACACAAATGTCCTCCCCCATAGTGTGGTGAGGAGCTCCTAGGAAATTCCCAAATTTTAGGACAAACCATTGGGGAATTTCCTTGGACAAGAATCTGAAGACACCAGGGAACCTCAGCTCTTTTGTTTGTTCATCCAGTTGATTATGAGAGCATTAACAACTAAAAAGGAGGGAATGATCCCTTTTTCTCCATCCAGGAGTGATTCCATGCCCTGATCCCGCTGGGAATTGCCGGGGATCATCCTCGCCGTGGTACGTACACTCCGGAGGCGATGCATTCCAGCAGGAGATCCACCCCTCGGAGCACCATCTGGCTGCTGGAAGTTCCGTAGGGATACATGAAGCTGGGAGTGGTTTCCGTGATCCCTCGGGCTGGAATCAGCGGGAAGAGAAGGAAAAACAAAAACGAAACAGAAAAAAATAAAACAAAAAACAAAGAGAACAAAACACGGGTCTTTTAAAAGTCTCCAGGAATTCACGGAAGGTGTCACCTCCCAGGCCATCCTGGGATTCTGAAATCACCAGGGAATGTGCCTGGAAAGGAAAGGAGGGTCCCAAACTAATTTGGGATTGAAAAAAATAGAAGGGGAGAGAGAGGAAGTTTGGAGGGCAGGGAGGAGCAGCAGGAGGAGCTGAGCGTTGAGGACAGACCCCATTCCATCAGTTCCCACTTTTCCCGCCTCCTCTGCCTCTGGAAAATGGGCTGGAACCAGATGGAATTGGGAAATGTTGATGGATGTAACATATAATGAAGGATAACAGGAAAAATGGGCACGGGAAGGGTTTATTCAGACCCGGAGCTGCTTTTCCACAGAAATCTCTGGGATATGGAGCATCCCCGGGGCTCCAGCAGCACCAAAGAGGTTTTCCAGCTTTCCTGGAGGCCTGGAAGGATAATTTCCCTTGGAAATGGACAGCTCAGCCACCAAAATGACCCATTTAGGGCTGGACAGGGAAATAACAAAGGGAAGACACGAGACAACTCCCTATGGATCCACACACAGTGAAGGCCTCTTTGCAGAGGGGAAAAAATTAATTATTCATGGAAAAAATTCCATTAAGAAGTGGAATGATTGACCTAGATCTGGATCAGTGAGGACAAAACGGGATGAGATGGGCGGGAAAGCAGCAGTAGCAGGGAGGGAAGTTATGGGATCAGGAAAAGGATGGGAAGGGATGGGANGGGATGGGATGGGATGGGATGGGATGGGATGGGATGGGATGGGATCCTTGGCTCAATGGGTGGGAGACAACCAGGATTTTGGGAATTTTGGGAAACTTCCAGAACTGTGGCAGGGGAAGGAGGAGGGGAGTGAGGACAGGGAGTCTTCCTGGAATTCCCACCTTAAGGAAGGAAAACCCAACCCCGGGATTGATCCATGGAATCCTTGGAATTGGTTCCACACCCATGTGTTCCCATGCAGTCCGTTAGTTAATTATGGATTAATGGATTACCAGGGCAGGAAAATCTCGACTTCATCCCGAAGAGCCGAGTTCTCCGGGTCTGTTTGAATCCCTGCTCCCAGGGAAATTCTCATTCCCGGTAAAACCAGCCTAACCCATCCCAGGGCAGAGCTCCCAAACCTCCACCACAATCGGGAGCTTCTCCCATCAAATCAGAAAAGTGGGAATTCATTCTTTTATCAGCCAAGACTGGCTTTGATCAGGATTTATTCCCACTCTGGATCCCATGGGATAACTGGAAGCGCTAAGAGGAACAAGCCAGATTTTACAAGCATGTATTAATGATGGCAATTAAAAATCAGGGGGATTAATTAGTGCCCTCCTGGTTTTAATGAACCTAAGGACAGCATGGAAAAAAACTGGTTTTTGCCTCAGCACAGCACTATTATTAAATAATAAATAGAAATTAATAAATTATAAATATTTTGCTGTTTCTAACAGGGAGAAGCCAGAAATTCCCTCAGAACCAGAGGCTCTGAGCGTGTGGAAGTTCCAGCTGGAAGTGTCAAGGCTTCCCTCAGACCTCTGGATGGATCCGAGCTGGAAAAATAAATCCTGGGGTTGTTTATTTCAGCCTAAAAATCTACTCTGCTCCCAAGCTCTGCTGCGAGTTGGGATCATCCCAGAAATATCCATCCTAGAGCTGACAGCTGTCCCAAAATTCCTCCATCAGCTCTGTTTTCCAGGGATGTGCCCATCCTGACACATTCCAGCTGCTGAGCCCTGGCACAGCCAGCCTCAAACAGCCTCAGGTTTGCCGAAAAAAGAGATGAAAAGGGGCAAAACAGGGTTTTAATTCCATTAGAAGGGAAAAAAGTGGGAAATCTGCTAAAAAAACCCTTTTGGATTGTTTTTCCCTGATAATCGTGGCCGGTTTGTCCATGGAATTCGGGGAATCATCGCTCCAAGCCCTGGGGACAAGGTGGGGGTGACACTTCCTGTGGTTATCCTGGCCCTGGAGAGGAATCTGGGACAAGGGTCCCACAAATCTCCCGTGCTCCACGTCCCCAGCAGCAGATCCCACATTCCCAAGCTCAGGAATGTCCTGGGAATGGCATTCACAACCTTCCAGCGCCCATTTCCAGCTGCCTCTGGAGCCGAGCCAGGATCGTTGTGATCAGCACCCCAAGGAAGAACAGCCAAGAGCCCCAAATCCCCCCAACACCTCAAATCCTTGGGATTCACATCCCTTTCCAAAATCCCAAAGCCTCCAGCATTCCCAGCCTGGTCATTCCAGGGAGCAACCAGGAAACGGACTGAGGGTAAGAATTTTTGCCCCCATCTCATTAATTATTGAGTTAATTAAGGCCTGGGTTGGAGTGCAGGTCTGCACAGGGGTGGGAGAGGGGGATCTGGATTCTCTGGAGCCAGGAAGTTTTCCAGGGAATGTTGCAACACAAAGAGCAGGAAGTTTCACCTGTGCACCCATGAAATAGAATGCGATTGTGTGGATAAAATCCCATTTTCCTGATGGAATGATTCTTAAGATCCCTTTTCCTCGAACAAAGATATCCAACAGGAAATGCGGAAGCCCAGGAAAACTCTCCACTGGAATTCCCTTTGTCCCTGTCCCATCTCTTGTTCCCTCTCTTCCATGCGGTCGATGCCGCTCCCACCAAAGCTGATTTTGCTGACAATCCCTTTATTCACCCATTTTTCCAAGGTTTTCTAGACTGCCCAGCCTATCCCAGTGCTTCCTCCCAGGCCAATTCCGCTGCAGAGCCTTCCCCAAAACCCTCCTGCTCCCCATGCCGGGATCCCAAATCCCTTGGCCTGCCGCATCCCGCTCTTCCCGCGCTCCACCTCTCCCTGCTCCCAGCTGGCAGCACCCTCCTTGTCCCCTAAAGTCCCCGTGGATGGGTTTTGTGCCCTGGGCTGTGCCAGGCCCTGAGGAAGCTCCGGCAGGGATTTCCCTCCAGGACACGGTGGGGACAGCAAGGGACATTCCCAGAGCTGGCCTCACACAACCCCGGCCCCAAAAGCAGCGGGAAGGGCAGGAAGGGAATCCTGTCCCGGATAGCTCCAGATCTGGGAGTGGTTGGAATCCGTGGTGGCTTTTTGGAGACATTCCCAGGATTCCCTGTGCTCCCAAACCAACCCCATCTCCTGCTCCCTGAAATCCCTCACTGCTGCCCTTGTTATCCCAACACATCCTTGACATTTCCAACCCATTCCCAGGGCAGCCATCCTGGGGTTTTTTGTGCCTGAAGCATCTTTTAGGATTTTGGGATGGGCTTCTCCCAGAAGGGGAAGAATCCAAAGGGAATTCCCTGCCCAGATTCAGGATTTTGGGATGGGATTCTCCCAGCAGGGGCAGAATCCGGAGGGAATTTCCTGTCCTGACAAAGGGCAGGAGGCTGTGGAAGCAGCACGTCCAACCTCTCTGCACTGAAATCACCCAGATTTCAGTAAAATATTCTCAAATTCCAAATATTCCTCTTTTTCTTCCCTCTTTTTATCCCTGCCTGAGTTCAGCTGGAAATACCAGGAATGATCCCTCTGGAAATGCTTCTTCTGGAGACACAGAAAAGAGGGATGAAGATCAGATGTTTAAATCCTGAGCTTTGCTGAAGACAGGACAAGGAGGGACCAAACTCAGCTCAGCCACACGGGGCAGGTCCTATAAACCCCGAACCTCCCAAGCTGGGCTTAACTCGCTTAAACCCTGCTCAGGGGAAATGGGAACTTTGTGGGGTTTGGTGGTCGCTTGGGTGGATTTATGCCAATAAATTTTGGCAAAGCTGAGGCCACGATGGGGACACAGCGACAGCAAAGGGGACACAGGCAGGGAATGGGGTCAGTGGGGTTAGGTGGGACTGGGTTAAGCCGGGACTCCCAAAGCCAGCGTGACTCACCGCGGTACATGGCGGGGGAATTTCCTAAAGACGTTTCGTTATGGGACTTCTCTGCAATTAAACAAAACACCGTGAGCAGCGCTGGGGAGGCGGGGACAGCGTGGGAAGGGGACACGGAAATTCCAAAAAAACAGCCAGGATGGGGACATGGGGACATCCCAAAAACCAGCCAGGATGGGGACACGGGGACATCCCAGAAAACAGCAAGGACATGGGACACGGGGAATTGCCAAAAAAAGCCAGGATGAGGACACAGGGAATTGCCAAAAAACATCAAAGATAGGACGGGGTAGGAGACATGGGGACATCCCAAAAACCAGCCAGGATGGGGACATGGAGAATTCCCAAAAACCACCAAGGTAGGACAGGGCAGTGGACACAAGAATTCCCAAAAAACAGCCAGGATGGGGACACAGAGAATTCCCAAAAAACAGCCAGGATGGGGACACAGAGAATTCCCAAAAAACAGACAGGATTGGAACACAGGGACATCTCAAAAACAAGTGAGGACAGGGGACATGGGGAATTCCCAAGAAAAATCCAGGATGGGGGACACAGAGAATTCCCAAAAAACACCAAGGATAGGACAGGGACATGGGGACATCCCAAAAGACAGTCAGGATGGGGACATGGGGAATTCCCAAAAAACATCAAGAATAGGACAGGGTGGGGGACATGAGAATTCCCAAAAATCATCAAAGATAGGACGGGGCAGGGGACATAGGGACATCCCAAAAAACATCCAGGATCGGGACACGCATAATTCCCAAAAACCAGCCAGGACAGGACAGGCAGGAGCAGGGAAAGGATCCAAAAGCACTCGGAGCGCGGCACCTTCCAGGACAAACACAGCCAGGAACAGCAGGAAAAGGAGCTGATTTCTCTCTCCAAAGGGTGGGAAGAGTTAAAAGTGTGGGAATTGTAGAGCAAATATTTCCTTGGAATGTTTTTCTCTTTGGAATCTTTGGGAAAATCCTAAAATTGAAGCAATTTGGAGGAGGAAATCTCCCCCTTCCAACACTTTATGGATAAAGAATTTTTTGTGGGAGAAATTAAAGCCTCAGTTCCAAAATTTTTAAGGAATATGGGAGGTTCCTCGGGTGGAATTTGCCTCTGATCCTACAGCAGTTTTTTCCCAAGGAAAACTGGAAGAGAAGGATTTGATTTTCCAAGGTGTGGGAGTGAAGGGATGTGGGGGTGCCTGAGGGGAGCAGGAGTGAGGAGAGCTCAAATCCATGAAAATCCACCAGGATTTCATCCAGGTTACTTCCAGGGCTGCATAAATACATCAGGATTGAGCCCTTGGAGGCTCCAATCCCCACAGATCTTTGTTTGCCAGAATTTTTCCCAAAAATAAACGCTGGGATTTTCTTTGCCCAGCTCTGCAAACAGACAAATATTCAGAATTCACAAATAATATCCGGAATTTACAAATGATATCTGGAATGATCGAGCTGCCCACATTCCCAACACTGGAATTCCAGCACTGGGATTATTTGAATCCCTGATTCCCTACTCCAGGTTTGCACTGAGAAGGAGCTGCTACGCTGAGGTGGAAAACTCATCACTCCCAGGTCCCTTTCATCACATTCCTGTTCATTCAAGCTGCCAGGAAATCAAATTAAATTCCTCCCACCAGCATTCAGGAGCACCTGGAGCTTCCCAAAAAACATCCAGCACCTCCCTGCTGGATCCTCCTGGGAATTCTGGGAATGGGTGGAAGTTCCTGCCCACTGATGGTCGATGTCCACTGAGGATTTTGTCACCTGTGTGACACCTCAGGGTCCTTCTGTCCCTCAAATTGGTGCCATTCCAGAGTCACCCCAATGCACCAGGAATTCCTTTTCCTTCAGGAATTCTCATTCCTGGAGGAAAACCTGCCCTGGAAGAGCCTGGAGCCAATGGAAAGCCTCTGGAGAGAGTCCCTGGTGTCCCCTCATCGATGCTTGGTGGGGACACTTGGGAACGCCCATCCCGAATGTCCCACCAGATTCCAGAGGCTCCCACCGGATTCCAGAGGCTCCCACCCTCCTGGAGGCACCTCCCAGAGCAAAGGAGGCCCAGGAATATCCACAGCCACCTTCCACACTCGTTTTTCCGCATCCAATCCCTTTGTGGAGCAAACCACAGCCAGTTCCACCTTCCCAGAGCATGGAATGATCCCTGGGTATTTTACATTTCCATGAATGTGGTGGGAATGTGGAAACACTCCCAGTTTTATCCCAAACACATGGAATTGGTGACTCCTGCACCAAATCACCTCTGGGTATTTTACATTTCCCTGGAGACAGTGGGAATACACCAGATGTGTCAAAACTCTGTGATTTATCCTGAACACAGGGAATTGGTGATCCCTGCATTTCCCTGGAGATTATGGGAACATTCTGGATGTGCTGGAATGTTTTATCCCAAACATCCAGAATTTGGGACTCCTGCACCAAGTTCCCATTTCCCTGGAGATGGTGGGAATGCCCCATTTGTGAAACAATCTCCAGTTTACCCCAATTCCAAACACATGGAATTGGTGATCCCTGCATTTTCCTGGAGATGGTGGGAATGCCCCAACTGGGTTGAAACATTCCCAGTTTTGTCCCAAAATAGACATTTGGTGATTTCTGCTTCGAGTTGCCTCTGGATATTTCACACTTCCCTGGAGACAGTGGGATTGCCACATCTTTGTCAAAATATTCCCCGTTTTATCCCAAACACACAGAATTGGCAATTCCTACACCAAATCACCTCCAGAACCCTAAAATCAGGAAGCAATTCCTGGATTTCCCTGGAGATGAAGGGAATGCCCCATCTGCAAAACACTCCCAGTTTTATCCCAGACACACGGAATTGGCAATTCCTGGGTTTCCCTGGAGATGAAGGGAATGCCCCATCTGCAAAACACTCCCAGTTTTATCCCAAACACACGGAATTGGCAATTCCTACACCAAAACACCTCCAGAACCTTAAAACCAGAAAGCTACAACCCCATCCCACCCCAAAACCATCACTCCCCACCCAAACCAAACCAAACCAAACCAAACCAAACCAAACCACTGGAGCCACTCTTCCCTTGCTGGATTCCTGGCCAGAAAACCCTTTGGGATAGATCCCAAACTGGTCACCCAGTGAGCCACTTACTGGTTTTGACCTTGAGGGTGTAGGGGTTCTTCTGCTGGATGGTGTGGGTGAAGTGGAAGCGGGCGTTGCAGCTGTAGTCGGTCAGCGCGTCCTCCGCCAGCACGTTGGAGAAGTAAAGGTCCCCGTTGTGGCCCTGGGACACGCGCTTGTCCTGCGGGATCGGCTCCATGGCTGCGGGAGAGCGGCGGGAATTCAGGATCCGCGGAGGAGGGGAATGGCGGAGGGATGGGGTGCGCGGGGTGGGGAGTAGGGGTGGAGAGGAAGGGCCCTAAACTAACAGAAGTTACCCTAAATTAGCAGAAGGTGCCCTAAATAAGTGGCTGTGAACCTAAAGTAACAGAAACTACCCTAAACTAGCAGAAATTTCCCTGAATTAGTGGTTGTGACCCTAAACTAGCAGAAAAGTGCCCTAAATTAGTGGTTATGACCCTAAATGAGCAGAAAGTGTCCTAAGTTAGCAGAAAAAACCCTAAACTGCCAGTAACAACCCTAAACTACTAAAAACTACCCTAAAGTAGCAGAAAGTGCCTTAAATTAGCAATAATTACCCAAAACTACCAGTCATGACCCTAAGCTAGCAGCCATAAACCTAAACTAGCAGAAACAACCCTAAATTATTAGGACCAACCCTAAAGTAGCAGAAAGTGCCCTAAATGAATAAAATGATCCTAAACCAGCAGGACCAACCCTAAACTATCTGGCCCAACCACAAATCAACAGAAAAAACCCCAAGGTGGCACAACCAACCCCAAACTATCAGCCACAACCCCACCCACGGTTATTTTAAACCCCACAGGCGATGGAATTCTGCCATTCCCAGAATTCCCAGTGGGAAAGGCGCTCCTGACTCACAGCTGCTCATCCAGAAGATGACGGGTTCGGGGAGGCCGGGCGGGGGATTGCACTGCAGGGTCAGTGGGGCCCCCTCATCCACCTCGATCACATCCACCTTCTCCTTGGGCCACAACGGAGATTCTGCCGTGGGAAGCAAAGGAAAGTGAGGAAAGGAGGGAAGGAATCCTGGGGTGGGATTCCCACTGGATCCGGCCTGGTTTCAGTGTGAAATTCATCTGGGTGTGTGCAAAACTCACTGGAATTCATGGCCTGAAATCCATCCCCCAAACCCATCCCTGGAATCCACACCCTTAAATTTATATCCTCAATTCCACATCCTCAGTTCCATACCCTGAAATCCGTATCCTCAAATTCATATCATCAATTCCACATCCTCAAATCCCTGCCCTCAAATCCATCCCCTCAAACTCACCCCTCAAATCCAAATCCCGGAATTCATCCCTCAAATCCATTCCCAAAATCCACACCCTTAAATTCATTGAGCAAATCCATCCCTGGAATCCACACCCTTAAGTTCATATCCTCAATTCCACATCCTCAAATCCTTGCCCTCAAATCCATCCCCTCAAACTCACCCCTCAAACCCATACCACTAAATTCATGCCTCAAATCCGTCCCTGAAATCCACACTCTTCAATTCCATCCCCTCAATTCCTTCCCCTTAAATCCAAGTCCTCAAGTTCATACCCTGAAATCCATACCCCCAAATTCATCCATCAAATCCATCCCTGAAATCCATATCCTTAAATTCACATCCTTAATTCCATGCCCTCAAATCCATCCCGAGCAATTCCCATCAGCTCCAGCCACAACTCCACTCCCTCCCTTTATCCTGGACACCCTTGGACAACCCTGGAGCCATTTGAGTGCTGGATATTCTCCCCCAAACCTCCCACAGCCCTGCTCTGATTCCCGGGAATCACTCACTGGAAACCTGGAGGTGGATTTTGCTGGAAAGGGCCGTTCCGAAGTCGTTCCTGGCGAAGCACTGGTACTCGCCCTCGTAGTCATCGGGCCGGCCCCCGCTGTGGAAGTCGATGACCAAAGTCCCCGATCTCCTCTTCATGGACACCTTGGGATCCTTGGCCACGTTGAAGAACTTCCCATTCCGCGTCCAGGAAAAGCTGGAAAGGCGAGGAAAGATGTGTTTGGGACCATTTCCCTGCGGATGGGATGGGATGGGATCCATGGGATGGGATGGGAAGGTGGAACAGCTGGAGCTCCAGAGCGTGGAGTGACAGCAGGATGAGTCCTGGGAAGGCACTCACGTGGGAACGGGATTGCCTTTGGCTTCGCATTCGATGAAGATGTTATCCCTGGGATCCACGATGTAGTCCTTGATGGATTGCTTGGTGATCGTGGGGGGCTGCGGCACTGCAAGGAGAGGGAAATCCGTGAGCAGCCGGGGGAGATCTCTCTGTGCCATCCCACAGCAATTCCTGCTGGGATCTCAGCTCTGTCACCTGGCTGGGTGTGTGATTTGGAGGCTGAATCCTGAGGAAATTCCTGTGAATTCCCTGAATTCATCATCTCTCGGAGCATCCTGACTCCCTTTAGGTACCGAAAAACCTCAATTCTCTCTTTTGTATCTTGGTCTCATTAGGGAATGTCCCAGTTCCTGTTCCAGCCTCCTGTCCCCACAGGGTGAATCCAACAGGAATTCAACCCGGATCCGCAGCTCAGAAGGGACTGAGCCACGGATTCTGAGACATTCCTGGTGCAAGGAAGAGGTTCCAGCCCCCCAGAACAGCCCCAAAGGAACTCAGATCTGGAATTTAGGAGGGCAGGGATGGAAAAAGGGACACAGGAACCCCATGGCCTGAATAGGACCGGCCCTGATCTCCGAACTGCAGATCCCATCTCCTGGGATGAGGATCCAGGGCTGTTTCCTCATCCTCTGAGATCCAGGGGTGCTCCCAACTCATCAGGATTTGGGGCTGAGCCTGACACAGGTGCCAGGAGTTGATTCCCACCCTGTTCCAAACCCAAACCCTGCACGAACAACTTTTCCATGGCAAGCACAGCCTGGCTCCTGCTCTGAGAACAACGCGGAGAGCTGGGAGCTCTTCCCAGCATGCTCCAGCCTTTCCATGCCTTTCCCAACCTGGATGTGCAGGAAAAGTGGCTCAAAAGGGGCCACGGCCTCCTTGTGCCACCACAGCCACCACCAGCCCCTGCTCAGCGGCCCCTCATGCAGTTTTGGGGACAAGGACACGGCCACCACCCAGAGGGAAGGGAATACTCACATTCACTCTGGATATTTGCTGTTATTCCCAAAGGGAAAGCATAGAGGGGAAAAAGACAGGAGGTTAATTCAGGAGCAGCCCCGTTTCCAGCTCAGCCAGAAAACAAATGCAGGGAGTTTCTGCAGCCCTTGGAAACCCTACAAAAAAACCCCTTTTCCTTCCAAATGTGGAGAAGAAACCCCAAATGTGGAGAAAAAAACTCAAATGTGGAGGAGAAATCCCAAATGTGGAGGAGAAAATCCAAATGTGGAGGAGAAAATCCAAATGTGGAGGAGAAAATCCAAATGTGGAGGAGAAAATCCAAATGTGGAGGAGAAAACCCGAATGTGGAGGAGAAAACCCGAATGTGGAGAAGAAAATCCAGCTGTGGAGGAGAAAACCCGAATTTGAAGAAACCCCAATCGTGGAGGTGAAAATCCAAACATGGAGGAGAAAAACTCAGCTACGAAGGAGAAAATCCACCTGAGATATTCCCACCTCCTCCCTATCCCAGCGAGGAATTTTTGGAAAGGAGCTGGAGGGGATAAATCCCAAACTTACAGTCCAGGGGGACCTCGATGGCGCTGGCGAGGTGCTGGAGGCAGAGGGCGAAGGCAATTCCGGCGCAGGAGATCCGAGCTCTCCTCGGGATCATCTTGGAGCTTCCCTGGGTGGCCTCAGGACCTTGGGATGTCCCTTGGGGTGACTTCGGGGTGTCCCCTGGGGTGGCACGTGCAGAGGGATCCTCAGCTGGAAAAAAACAACCCCCACTGAGGCAATCCCGGCGTTTTTCCTTTGGAAACTTCGGGATCACGGCGTTTCCGCCCAAAAAAGTGGTGGGGATGGGGTTGGGAATGGTGCCCAGGATTTGGGGAACACTGAGAAAAGCCCTCCTGAGCCCAGGATTGTCCTGCTGGAAGAATTTATGGGATTGTTTGGGCTCTGGACCGAAAGAAAATTCCTGGGAGCAGTGGGATCCAAATGGAGCCGGTGGGATCGGATAAAAAGGTGGATTTGCTGTTTAAAAATTCCTATTAATTGTATTTTATGCATAAAAATTATTGAGGAATATCCGATCCCTCAGCACATCGGGATGAGCTCGGGGAGTCTGGACCCACCTCTGTTGTCCCAAAAATCCTGGCATTGATCAAGCAGAATTCTGGGAATGGGATCTTTCGCAAGTGTTCTCCAAACAATCCCATTCCCAGCCAGGATCTAGATGTTCCCCTCGCTGCTGCCACATCCCACCCAAACTCCCAGGATCCCATTTTCCACCCAGACATTTTTTATCCCCCCAGTAACAAATGCAGATCCCAAAAGGACAACAAAAAGGTCTAAATCCATTTCAAACTGGGATATTTTAGAGGAAGGAAGCAGGAAAAATAGGAACAGTTAGAAAAAGTGAGGAATTTTTTGTTTTCCTTGGATTTGGGGGTGGGGAATGGCTGAGAGGGAAGGAAGAATTTCCTGGCACAGATTTCAGGGGGATATTTGTAAATACAGGAATATAAAAGGGCTGAGCCCAAGCTCTGATGACAAAGCACAGAATCCTGGGATGGTTTGGGTTGGGAAGGGAATTTAAAGCTCATCCCAAGGGCAAGGACACCTTCCCCTATGTGGTGGTTTTTAAGATTTTTAAAAATGTTTGTTAGACTCCTCTCCCTCCTCTCCCAAATAAATTGCTAAAAGACTATTTTAAAATACTATTTAATACTATTTACTATTTTAGTAAACTAAGTTG
>WBND01001288.1:112369-125834 GCA_013398595.1 Tychaedon coryphoeus
GCTTCTCCCTACAAATAAATCCCTGTAGTGATTATTTACTGCAATGGGGCTGCAAAAATCCAGGAATAACAGGAAGAGAGGAAATTCCAGACAATTTCTGAGCTGTAAAAATGGCACAGAATCCCTGGCCTGGACCCATGGGCAGGATCCTGTGGGAATGGCCCAGTTGGATGATCCATGGGATTGCACGGAGCAGCGCTGGGAGGAGCAGAGAAAACCACCCAGGGAATTCATCTCCTGGAAAATGCCAGGCTCCTCCAGGCTCCTCCAGGGCTCCTTTGTCCGGAGCAGATGTGGGCAGCGGGAACAATCCCTGGGAACAATCCCTGGGAACAATTCCTGCGCGTGTAGGTGGCTCCTGGAGAACACAGCCCCCCGTTGTCCCGGCTGCTCCTGCCGGGAGCGGGGAATTCTCCCTGCACAGACACTGCAGCTGCCACAGGGATCAGGGACATTCCGAGATGGGGAAATGACAGGGGAGAAGCTTTTCCCAAAAATCAGCATTTTCCCAGCTTTTTTTTTTTTTCCCCCTGCGTAGAAAGGATTTGAAATGGGCTCAAAATGCAGGAAAAATCCTCCAGCCTCATCCCAAAGGGAAGGATAGCCCTCCCAAAATAGAGATTTTTAATTGGAAAAAAAACACACAGTGCCTTAATTAGGATGAGATCTGTTTAGGAGGAACAAGGAAAGGAAGTGAGGGGGAAAACAGAGATGGAAAAGGGAAAATCCGGGTGGGAAAGGGAAAAGTTTGGTACCACCCAGAACCCTCCCTGTGTCCCCTCACCGGATACTGGGGGGCACTGGGGCTGCTCCAGCACCATTTTCCTGGGAATCTCAACAGAAAATCGCAAAGAATCTGTGGGATGGTGACTCGGGGACACTCGAGCCCTCTTGTCCCTTTCCTGATGGAGCAGCAAATCCCATCCCAGCAAATCCCATCCCAGCAAATCCCATCCCACCCCCATGGCAGCCCAGGACAGGTGACACTCTGCCACTGTCACCTCCTTTCCAGGGCCATCCATCCCACGCTGCTCCCAGAAAACCCACGGAGCTGGTGGCACAGGGGGACACGGAAGGTGCCTGTCCCCAGAGTGTCCCCAGGCCACCCCTCCCCGGTGGCATCTGGTCCTGGGATCAGCTGAGCGTTAATCAGGTGGAAAAACAGCCCTGGGATGGATCTGGAGCCTCTGGAAAAGATTCCCAGCTCCCACCTCCGCTCCTGCTGCCAGGCACTGCCCCAGAGGAGATTCTGGAGCTGGATTTGGAGCAGCCTGAGCCTCACCAAGGATGGGAATGTTTGGACAAGCTGTGGAATTTTTGGGATCCCTGAGAGTCTCTTCCCACTCAGTATATTCCATGATTTTGTGAATAAAATGATGGATGCAACACTCAGAGAGAGGAAACACGTTTCTCTGATCACACGGGGCTGGGAGAGGGTTTGGCTGGAATTCCCTTCCCTGCTGGACACAACCCACAGCTTGTCCATGCCAGGGATGTCATTCCCATGGGAAAATCCACCCTGGGAACTTGGGACACTTGGAATTCCTCTCCTGTGTGAGAGGAACCCTCGGACACAGGAACAGCAGATCCTGATCCCATCCTTGGATCCCAGACCTGGCTCTCCCTCCTGGCAAGGGCATCAGGCACGGCAGATCCCAGTGGGAACTGATTGATCCCAGTAAGAATCGACTGATCCCAGCAAGAATCGACTGATCCCAGTGGGAACTGATTGATCCCAGTAAGAATCGACCGATCCCAGTGGGAACTGATTGATCCCAGTAAGAATCAACCGATCCCAGTGGGAACTGATTGATCCCAGTAAGAATCGACTGATCCCAGTGGGAACTGATTGATCCCAGTGGGAACTGACTGATCCCAGTGGGAACTGACTGATCCCAACAGGAATTGATTTATCCCATTTGGAACCAACTAATCCCAGTGGGAACTGAGCTGGCCTTGGACACTTCCATGGAAGTTAATTCCCAAAAAAACAACTGGTGACCCAAAGTTGACGCTCCAGGTGTGTCCCATCATTCCTGGCTTCTTTTCCCAGGAATTGTGACAGCCCTTGAGGACATTTTCCACAGGAATGCGATGAAATCCCAGATTTATTCAATCCCCAGAGCTGGGAATGAGGAGGGCAGCACCCTTTCCTCCTATTTCCCACCATTCCCTGCTTTTTCTCACCATTCCCCGGCATTTCTCACAACTTTTCCTGTCACACTCTCCATGGAATTGTCACCCTTTGTCACTCAATCATCAAATCCTGGTGTCACCACCTCTCCATCTGCCACCGGAGCTGCCTCCGGAATGGGAATAAATTAATTGGGAGAAGCTTTTGGCTCCGGGATAATGAAGTTGGCACAAGCCCAGCTCAGGAGGGAGCCCAGAGATGCTGTGGTTAAAAATTCCATAAAAATAAAAGGGATTTTTGGGGAATTAAAAGGCTGGGTTGGAATTCAGGGTTTCCTTGGAAAAGGTTGAAGGGTAGGGGGGATGGATTGAGCCAGGGATGAATAAAGTGGGGATTTTTTTCTGCCAAAACTTTTCCAAAATCCCTGGAAAAGGTGGAATCTGTGTACTGCAAATCGTTGGAAACACAAATCTCCCCTTGCTGACACCACTGGAAGCAGGAGGGAAAATCCACAGGAAAATCAGAGTTTAAAGTGGAGGAAAAAAAACAAAGGAAAGGGAAATGTCAATATTTAGCTCCTCCTGCCTCATCTACAATCCACCAAAGTTTCCTGCTGGGAATATTCAATGGAAAAAGTGTGAAAATCCATTAAAACCCTGGAGCTGAGGGAAAAAAAGAGCAGGGATTGGGAATGAAGGTTGGATCAGCAAATTCCTGGAATTCTGCACGTCAGAGTTGGAGCTGGAATCCAACTTGAGTAAAAAACTGAGAAGGTTTTCCATGAAAAATTCAGGAGAGGAGGAAGAATCCCATTTTTGGCACAACTCAGGCACAGGATCGGGTCACGAGCTGTCCCAAAAAAAAACATTCCAAGATTTTCCCTGCCTTTCCCAGGATAACATGGGAATGTGGAGGGTGTCCCACCTTGCCTGAGGTGATGTGGAAAATTGGGAATCTCCCTCACGCGGCTTTGGGAAGGATTTCTCTCCCTTTCCCCAAGCTCAAGACGGAATGAGTGCTCAGAGCACGGAAAAAGCGGAATTTCCGTGCGGGAGAGATGAATCCCCCAAGACTCAGGCACAAAACCCCTTTGGGATGTCAGGGAATCCCAGAAAAACTCAGAGTGGGATGATCTGGAGCATCCCTGCAGGATGCCAGACCCCTTTTTGGGATTGTCCCGTTTTTCCAACCCTTTTCCTGCTGCTCTCCTGCATCCCTCGGGATCGCATCCCTCGCTGGTGGCCATGGCAACGCCAATCCGTGCGGGAAAGGGGAGGAATCTGGAAAATTATTCATGAGAAATGAGGGAGAACTCGGAGCTGAACCTCTGGAAGCTGCTCCTGCCCGGAGCAGGCGGGAAAAGGCCGTTCCTCGGTGTTCCCATCGGGAAAACGCTCCTGATTTATTAATAAAAAGGAAAAAGATTCCTTTTGTTGTTGTTGTTCAGCTTAATTAGGAGGAAAAATCTTCCTGGAGGGATCCTTGGTGATCCCAACCCTTCTCCCCTTTCCCGCTCCTCTGGTTCAGCTTTTCCAGAGCCTCTGGGGTCAGAGCATCTGAGCAGGAGGAGATTTTGGGAAAGCCGAGCAGGCAAAGCCTGGCTTTAAATATTCATGGAATTATCCCGTTCCCAGGAGGAGGGCAGCGCTAATTCCCTGCTCCCGAGGGAATTCTGCTCCAGCAGTGCTGAATTCCCAGAGGATTTCCAAACTTCCTGCCTGTGCTTCTTGCTGCTCCACTCCTGGAATTATCCTCATCCCAAAAATCCCAAAAATCCCAAAAATCCCAAAAATCCCAAAAATCCCACTTCCCTCAGCTGCAGCTCCAAATTCCTGGAGGCTGCAGAGAGCTCCAAACCTTCTCCCGTGTGCATCCCTCTGGAATGAGCCCATCCCACGCCAGGGCAGATCCCACAATCTCCAAGGGTTTGGTTTATTCCTCCTACTCCAAGGGCAGGGAGTCGCCTCCCTTTCCCTCTCCCATGGCCAGCACAGTTCTCCCTCTCCAGAGCTCAGGTTTTGAGGTCCTCCCTCTCTCTATCCCAAACCCAAATCCAAGGATTTCCAGGAAAAAAAAAAAAAAAAAATGGCCAGCACAGTTCTCCCTCTCCAGAGCTCAGGTTTTGAGGTCCTCCCTCTCTCTATCCCAAACCCAAATCCAAGGATTTCCAGGAGAGAAAAAAAAAAAAAAAAAAAAAAGGATTTCCAGGAAATGTAAGGATTTCAGTTTTCCCTCTCCAGAGCTCAGATCGAGGTTCTCCCTCTCTTCATCCCAAATACAAAGTGCCTCAAATCCAAGGATTTATGGAAAATGCCACCTCCTCACACGTTATTCCAAGGCCAGGGAGGCACCTCTCTTTCCCTCTCCCATTTTTCCCCCCCCTCCAAATCTCAGGCTGAACTTGTCCCTCTCTTTATCCAAACTCAAAGATTTTCTGCATCCTGGGAAGGACGCTCCAACATCCCAAAAAAATCCCCCTTTCCCTCTAAGATTTTCCACATCCCATGAAGGATGCCCCAACATCCCAAAAATTCCTCCTTTCTCTCCAAGATTTTCCACATCCCAAGAGGGACTCCCTGAGCTTCCCACATCCCAAAAAATTCCCCGTTTTCCTCTAAGATTTTCCACATCCTGGGAAGGACGCCTCCACATCCCCAAAAATCCATTTCTCTCCAACATTTTCCACATCCCAAGAATTCCCTGAGCTTCCCACATCCCAAAAAAATCCCCGTTTCCCTCTCCTGTCCTCCCCACACACAGCTGGGTTATCCCACCCCCTCCATCCTGGAAAAGCACCGAGGCTCCACAGCCCTGATCCATAATTCCAACTTTCTCCATCCTTCCCTTCTCTCTCCCTTTTCCTGCTTTTCCTGCGGGAACAATGGAGCCGTGGCACCGGACACTGCCCACTCTGTGCCCTCCCCGTGCCCGAGTGCCAGCCTGGGCCTGTCCCCGTGTCCCCAGCGAGGGGGTGACGGCGTTTTGTTCCCAGATGCAGCTTCCTTTTGTTCCCAACCCCGTGGAAAAGCTGAGCAGAGACATCCCCACCGCTGAGAATTCCCAGCCAGGAATTTCTGACTATCCCACCCATATTCCAGCAAGAATTAGGAGTTTCACAGCGAGAAAATTCCAGAGGAATTAGGGATGTGGGGTCACAGGGATCCGCATCTCCCAACCTCCCACACCCTCGTTGCTCATCCTGGGATTTTCCAGCTGGGAAAGAACCAACCCCAGCCAGGCAAAAGAGGGAATTTAACCAAAAATAAAATTAAAAATCAAATTTTTAGTTGTCTGCATATCCCAGCTCCAGCAGAATTTCAGAAACAGATGGGGGAAGGAGGGAGCGGGGAGAGGAATCTTTCTTGGGATAATTGTTGGAATAGAGGTGACCGAGATTTCCCTGGAGGGAGGTGCAGGAACTTGGGAGAGACTTCCCAGAGATCAAAAGCGGGAATTTCCTGGCGAAGGACTAATCAGGCAGGCCCAGCAGCGATAAACCCGGCTTAAAAACAAAGCCCCGCTTTGTAGCTTTAAATGAGGAATTACCCAATCCCATCCACGGCTTCATTAGCATCTCATTAATATGCAATTCCCATTTTCCTGATTAAAAGGTTGGGAGTAGGGAAGGCTGGGAGGAGGAGGTGCCCCAGTGCCGGCTCTGAGCCCTGGGGAGACCTTTTGGAGAAGAATTCCCATTTTCCTGCTTCCCAAGGTGCCTTCCAAGGATTCCTGGCTTTTTCCCACCTTTTTTTCTGTTTGGGTGTATCCAAACCAAACATTCCCTGTTTTCCAGCTCCCCCATCCCAACATGGAATTGACGCCGTGCCAACGGGAATGTTCTTATCTCCACCACCAAAATTCCCTCTTCAGCAGCGATTCTGAGAACTTGGAGCTTCCAGGAACTGCTCCCGAGGTTTTGGCGCTTCCCTGAATCCCATCCCAGCTCCCTGCATCTCCAGGACCCCCCAAATCCTCCCTCCCCCACCACAAACCCCTTCCCATTCCACTTTGAGCCTCATTAAACCCTCGGGAGCCGCCGGGATAATTCCAGCCTGGCTGATCCCGGATTTTCTGGGATTGGGCGATGCCCACTGGGCACGGCAGAGAGATTTCCAACAGCTGGAAAATTGGGATGGGGCTGAGAGGGAGAAGGATGGGACAACGAGGGGAGCAAAGCTTGGGATTCAAAACCATCAAACCCCATCCCTGCCGATGGATTTGCTCCTTTTCCCCGTTTTCCCTGGATCTGCTGGAATTAAAAGCCACTCCAGCCTCTTGGAGAGGCAGGATCTGAGCGAGGCCGAGCAGGTCTGAATTTTATACCCTGAAGCAACTCCTGGGATGTTCCATTGGGATAGCAAAGGAAAAACGGGATTTGGAGAGGATCTGCTCCCACCCTGCGCCTTCTGGCCATTCCATGATTTATGAAGGAGAGGAGGAGGAGGAGGAGGGAACAGCAGAATTCCCAAAGGTCACCACAGTGGCACCTCCCAGACCCTCCCAGGTCACTCTGCCCAGTGCTGGACTGGTCCTTCACAAGGATTTTGCGATTTCCCAGTGCCCAGAGCCAGGAAATCCTGCCTGGAGAAGCCTCAGCTTCCCAATTTCCTGGGATTGGCTCCAGCTCTGTGGGGCTGGAGCTGCGGTGGCCCTGGGACATCTCCCTGTGGTGTCCCCAGGATCTTCCCTGGAGACCAGAGACATCCCCAGGAATTTCTCCTGATCCTCAAGGTTTCCCCAGGAATTTCCCTTGACCCTGGAGACATCTCCAAGAATTTCCCTGATCTTCAAGATGTCCCCAGGAATTTCTTCTAGGGAGAATAAAGGGAAGAATGAGGGGGAATAAAGGGAAGAATAAAAGAGAATAAAGGCAAGAATAAAGGGAAGAATAAAGGAGAATAAAGGGAAGAATAAAGGAGAATAAAAAAGGGAAGAATAAAGGGGGATAAAGGAAAGAATCTTCCCCATGAACACTCAAGCCTGAATACCAAAAACCCTCCAGAAAACCCAATTAACACTTCAGGAATTCCAATTATCACTTCAGCGCACCTTGAACTTCCCGCTCCTCCTCTTCCAGCATTCCCGGCTATTCCTGCATTCCCATTTCATCTTTCACTGCTTAAAACCACACCCCACAGTCCTCCCCTGGCTCCCAGAGGAACCCTTTGGATCCTTTCACCCAAAAATCCCCTGAGATGAGGTTTTGGGATGAGATTCCAAGGATGTGGCTGGAAGAGCCGGATGAATCCTGCTGGATTCCCAGGGCATCATTCCCATCGTTGCCTCTCCTTCAGTGGAGCTAAAATTATCCCTGAGCAGTTCAAATCCCAAATCCTGGTTTTTTTATGGCCTCTGGAGCCTGATGCCGAGGGCAGCCCTGGCTGTGGCACAGATCAGGAGCAGAAATAGCAGGAGGGTGGCACGGAGGTGGCACAATTTGGGATCGGCACATCCCGAATTGGCACATCCACCTGCACGGGGTCAGAGCTGGGGGATCTCCTGGGAACAGCCTCTCCAAAGCTTCTCCCTGGTGGGAATAAAATCCTTAAATACCCTTAGTGGAAAAGGGATCCCAAAATTTCCCAGAGCCCCTCCACAGCTTGTGCCAGCTCTCATTCAGTGGGAAAAGGATCCTAATATCTCCCAAATCCCCTCCATGGCTTCAGATTTAGCGGGAAAGTGATCCCAAAGTCCCCCACATTCTCTCCATATCTTCTCCTGGATGAAATTTACAGGGAAGGGGATCCCAAAATCTCACAAATCCCCTCCACAGACTCTCCCAGCTCAGGTTTTCAGGGAAAAGGATCCCAAAGCCTCCCAAACCCGCACTGCCCATCCCATTGCAGATATAATTGTGCCATCTGCCCTCCCTCATCCCAGCAGCTGTTTGGGATCAATCCCAGCCATCCCAACCCCCTTTCCACCGGACAATAGGGCAGGAACAGCTTTTCCCTAGGGAAAAGGGAATTTGTTTTACATCCCTGGATACTCCTGGATATCCCTGGTTTTCACCTTGCTCTGGTTTGGAAGAGGAATTCTGAGAACCATCCATGGGTAGGAATTCTCAGGAAGTGCCTATTCCCACCTCCATCCCAAATCTGGGATTCAGGTCAAAATCCTGCCAGGAACACTTAGAAAACCCCAAACTCCTCCCAGCTGAGCTGTGCTGCTCCCAGGAATCATTCCCACCCCCATCCCAACCCCAGGCCTGTCCTAAAAGGCTGGAAAAGGGAGACAAAGGAGCACGAATCCCTGGAATCAAACATTGAGGAGCAGCCTGCTGTCCTGGGCCGGGGCCAGCTCAGCCTGGCAGCTGTCACCGGGGCCAGCGCCATTCAGATGAGGTCAACCAAAAATCCCCAGGCTGGTCCCAGCTGCTGGGATGGCGGGGAATAAATCCCTGGGGAGCGCTGGCAGCTGGATCCCGGAGCTGTCAGCAGGAAATGGCAGCCTGGGATGTGCAGGATCAGATTTTGAAGGACATTCGGGGAAAATCTGCCCTCTAAAATGTGCGAGTCTGGTGTTGGGTGTGAAAAACCACGTGGATGAGTTTCAGCTGAATTCCAGCTTTTCTGGGAATGAAGGAGGAGCGCTGAGTTTTGACAGGAAGTTTGGGTTTGAGATATTTTATGTTAGAATTGAAGGAAATGGGATTAACGATTTCTTGAGTGGATTTGAGGTGGAATTGCTGAATTAGGGAATGTTTGGGTTGGGAAGGAGGTGAAAGATCCCCCAGTGCTGCCACAGGGACACTTCCCATGATCCCAGGTGGCTCCAACCTGGCCTGGGACACTTCCAAGCCATGGATCCTCTGGGAATTTCACCCCAGGGCCTCCTCACCCTCACAGGGAAGAATTTATTCCCAATATCCCACCCAAATCTCCCTTTTGTCAGCCTGAACTCATCCCCTTGTATTATCACTCAAATTCCCACTGCAGATTTCCTTTTCCTTCCTTATAACTGCTTCACATCCCGAGATTTCCACACAAATCGAATCCCAAAGTTTCCACACAAATCAAATCCCGAGGTTTCCCCACAAATCGAATCCCGAGGTTTCCCCACAAATCGAATCCCGAGGTTTCCACACAAATCAAATCCCGAGGTTTCCCCACAAATCGAATCCCGAGGTTTCCACACAAATCGAATCCCGAGGTTTCCCCACAAATCGAATCCCGAGGTTTCCCCACAAATCGAATCCCGAGGTTTCCCCACAAATCAAATCCCGAGGTTTCCACACAGACTGAATCCTAAGGTCTCCACACAAGTCAAATCCCGATATCCCCACACAACATTCCCTGCTCCAGGCCACCCATTCCCACCACCCTCAGCCTGTCAGAGTTGTCACCAGAGGAGGTCCCCGAGTGTCCTGGCACGTGCGGGTGGCACAAAGCCCCCTCCTGTCCCTCCCCTCCTCCCGCTCCCAGCTGGGATGGCCCCAACCCCATCCCAAGGGAGGTCCCAACAAGGAGCCTTTGTGGCCGGGTCTGCTGGGAATGTCAAAGCCAGATTTCAGGAATGTGACAGCACCGAGGTGACAGCAGGGACGGGAGCTTCTCCTGCACTCCATCAGCTCACAGAGGGGCCTTTATCCCGCAGGGAGCGGGATCAGGAGTGATCCCGGCCACTACAGAGCAGAAATCTGGAGTAGAAGTCATCCAACAACACAGAAATGAGGGAAATGAGGTTGGAAAGGAATTCCCTTTGGGGCAAGAGGAAATCCAGACCTCCCTGACAAGATCTGACAAAGATGGTAATGGAATCCAAGCCCTGGATGGATCCTGGCAGGTTTAAAATCCAAGGGAATGTTTTGGGAAGACAAACAAAACCCAAGGAAGAGCCTGTGGGATTGGGAGGAGCCTGTGGGAATGGCTGATCTTCATCCTAGGGAAAAGGGAAGGCTGGGATTCTTTCCCTGCCCACAGGCTGGGGGAATATCCAATAAAAACTGCTGGGAATATCCAAAAAAACTGTCCCGAATATCCAACAAAACCTGCTCTGAATTTCCACCATAAACTGTAGGAATATCCAATAAATCCACTCTGAATATTCAATAAAACTTTCTCTGACTATTCAACAAAAACTGCTGAGAATATCCAATAAAAACTGCCGGGAATATCCAATAAAAACTGCCGGGAATATCCAATAAAAACTGCCGGGAATATCCAATAAAAACTGTCCCTACAAGGATGGGCAGCTGAGCTTTGTCCAGGAGCAGAAAAATCCCCAAAGCCACACAAAGAGGGAGCAGATGTCGTTCCCTTCTCCCAAAAATCCCAGAGGCAGCTGGGTTGCCAAACAATTCCAGCTGGAATTACCTCAGGAGGTCACCACCATCATCAGCCCTAAGCTCAGCCCAGCCGAGCCAGGCTTTCCCCAGGTGGGGTTTAAACTCTGTCCTAAATTGTGGAGCCCACCCAGCATCCAAACTCCAGTTTAAAAACCACTCTGGAGATGGAAAAGGAGGAATTCCCGCATTCCCTGCATTCCGCTGTTCCAGGTATCCCTGTTTTCCCTTTTTATCCTGGATTCCAGTGGGAATAGCGAGATGGGAACTCAGGGAATAAGGTGGAGTTCCCAAATCCCCAGGAGGGGCTTCAGCACCCTGGAGAGCGGCCGGATCCCAGAGGATCCTTTTCCCACCCAAGGACATTCCCGGGCTTGCAATTCCCAGATTTTCCAGAGAATTCGTGGCTGCCGCATCCCTGGAAGTGCCTAAGGCCAGCTTGGAGCAACCTGGGATAGAGGAAGTTGTCCCTGCCCGTGGAATGGGATGAGCTTTTATTTTCCAACCCAAACGATTCCATGATTCTGCAGCTCTTTGAATTCGAGGATCCTTGGGATAACCAGGAAAAGGGAAGGGTTCAGAGGGGAAAAGGGAATTTTGGTGCATTTTCCACTGATTCAAGGAGAACCTTCCCTCCCTCCCAGCTCCCACTGGAGCTGCCAGCCCGGCCTAGCCGTGCCAGGAGATTTCAGGAGGAATTGGGGATTCAGGCTGACAGAGCCGCGGGATCGGATTCCGACTGTCCCTGGGAAAAGGAGCAGAATTCCGCTGCCAAGGAGGCAGAAAGTGGCAGAAAAACCTGCCAGGAATTCCAATGAACCTCCGGCTTCACCTTGCGCCAGCCCCGGGGGTTGTGCTCCTGTTTTCCCACTCCCTGTGAGGATCCAGGTTTGTTTCCAGAGGTGGGAAAGGAGCATCCTGGAATTTATCCAGGATTTATCAGCTCTTCCCAAGCTTGGATTGCTCAAAGCTCCCTCTTCCCTTTGGATGCGCCTCCAGCAAACTGGGAATGCACCAACACCCTGCTTTAGGCTCCCAGGCAGGGAAAAAATTCCCAAATTCTCCTTTTTGGGGAAAAATCTCCATTATACCCTCTCTCCTGTGCCCTTTGGGTGCTCCCTTCCAGATGCATCCCTGAGGAAAACAGGGATGGATCTCAAAATACCGGGATGAGATCCAAAGGAACATGAGGCGGCGTTGTGGGGAATTTCTGCCCAGCCGAACCCATCCCTGTTTTTTTCCGTGGATAATCCCGCTCCTCCGATCTCATTAAGTGGGAATGGCGATCCCGATAAGCCGAGGGATAAATCCTCCTCTTTTTTAATCTGTAATAACCCAGCCCGCTTTCTTTCATTTGGGATTAAAGGAAAAAAAGAAAAGGGAGGGGGAAGGGGATTACGGAACATTTTAACTTCCAGTGAGTTCATTGCAAGCCAGAAACCCTGGAATTATGCAATAATTATCCTGGATACCCTGGAAAGGAACAAAGGGGCTCTGGGAAGAGGGGGGAAAATGCAAAAGCTGGAGCAGAAGTTATCCAACAACACGGAAAATGAGGAAAATGAGGTTGGAAAGGAATTCCCTCCGGGGCAGGAAGAAATCCAGACCTCCCTGACAAGATCTGACAAAGATTGTAAAGGAATCCAACCCCTGGATGGATCCTGGCGGGTTTTAGGAATACTTTGGGAAGGGGAAACAAAACCTGAGGAATAAAAGGAAGTACCAGAGGTTTTCCGTGGTTTTTTAGGAGTCTCCTCACAGGTTTTGCTGTTTGAATTCAAATAAAATCTGATTTTTTTTTTTTCCTGAAAATCTGATTTTCTCAACAGATTTGAATCCTCCCAATTCAGCTGGTTTTATCGCACCTAAAAAGTGTGGAAAGCAAGGAATTCCACAGCTCACAGAAAGCAAAGAAATGAAGGAATTCTGCCTGAACTTCCAGGTTTTCCTCCCTGTAAATGAAGTTCTGCTGGGATTTGGAAGGTTGGTGCTTCCCAGACGAGTAAATTACAGCCCCACAGAAAATCCACTCCCACATGGAAAACAAATCCAGAAATTCCTGCCGAGCTCTCCCAGATAAAATCAGAGCCTCAGGAACGTCCTGGGAATGTGGCTGCTCCGTTTTCCCAGGTTTCCCAAACAAATCCCAAACTTTTCCCTTGGAGGCTCCTCCTTCCCTGAGCAAGGGCAGGATGGAGCTGAAAAATTCCAAAACTCCAAATTGAACCAACAAATTCCAAAGCTTCCAGTTCCCTTCCCAAGCTCCACCTGCCCAGGTGAGCTCCACTGGTCCTTATCCAGGGAATATTTCCTTGGAACACCCCAGAACTGCCCCATTCCTGCTTATTTCTGCATTTCTGGATAAAACTCATCTTTCTCCAGGGAGAAAGATATCCCATGAGTATCCTACTTGGAATATCCCAACCACCTGCCAGGCACAAAAACTGAGGAAAAAAATTCCTAATTTTTCCCATTATTATTGAATATTTTCACCCATTTTTGGGACCCTTTGTGGTGGAGTTTTTCCTGAGGATTTTGGGGGAATTTATCCCCCCAAAAAAACCCTGGAGAGAATGAGAGGAAAACAAATCCTCATCAGTTAATTTGGAAAACTTGGGATGTTCCCCATTTAATCATCAGCTGGGAGAAGGGATGATTGGATTGGGCTGGGTTTAAACCAAATCCCTTGGGATGAGGACGAGGATGGAGCTTTGTTAAACCCAGAATTAACACAAAGCCAGGCCCAGGTCCCAACTCCTGTAAACAAAGTCACTTTTCCAACCAAACAACTTCTCCCTGTCAGCCGAGCGCTTTTCCATGCATTATTTATGTTGGATTCACATTACAACCACACACACAAAAAAAAGAAAAAAAAAAAAAACCAAAACCACAACAGGAAAAGCAGCAAAGGCCCAGGTTGGAACCGGGAAATAGCAAAATTAAAAATAGAAATCAAGCAGAAAATGCTAAATTTGAGTTTTCTTTCGGGAGAGAAAACAAAGTTTTCTTGGAACAAAGCAGCCCCTCGGTGTCTGCCAAAGAGGGGG
>WBND01001289.1:0-19765 GCA_013398595.1 Tychaedon coryphoeus
TTTTTCTATCTCAACTGTAAAAACAACTTATTTTATATGAACTTCAGAGCTGTATACTTATGCAGTACAGAATCTGAAAAATATGAAAGCTAAAACTTGAGGCCTCATTTAAGACAATGCAAGTAGTTTAATCTAACAATAGTTTTCTGTCACCTGTAAGTTGCACTTCTAGTTCATATGAGTTCTTTTTGGTATAGAATGGGCTTTTCTAATGTCAGAATGGTGAGGAAGGATGAAAATGCATAAAACAGTATTTTTGATGACTTAGAAATAACTTTTCTTAATGATCAAAAGACAAGGAAAATAATTTAGTTAGTACAAGCCAGTCCTTTCAGTGGTAATATAATTCTTGCTTGGTTTGCTTTCCTAATATCTGTATTACTTTACGTTTTGGAGGTCTATTAATAGATGTCCTTAGCTTTTGAACTACTTTTAGGCCGACATTTAAATGTACTGACAACGTTTTCAGTCAAATCACTTCAAATTCATAATTATAAAACAAAAAAAAATATTTTAGTCTATTTGAAAGTAATAGCTATTTTTCTTTGAGCCAAACCTGATCTTGGAGTGCAAGTCCTGTCTAGTATGGTGTGCTGTTGAGGAGGCTGTAGAAACTGTATTTGGGACCCATATTTACTGTTTTAAATGGTGTGTGGTTTATTTACTTTTTTTGTTTGGTTTGGGCTTTTTGCTTGAATTTTTACTGGTCTGCAGTTCTAGGGAGTGGTGGTGGTGGTGGTGAGCAAGGTACTCCATTTTTCTGTGATGGGAGAATAACCACTTTGATGAGTTTGTAAACTATGTTGTGCACAGGTATCTGCCACCTTTGCAGCAAGTTTGGTAACTAGTCCTGCCATTGGAGCATACCTGTCTGCCAGCTACGGGGATAGTCTGGTTGTACTGGTGGCCACGTTGGTGGCTGTTGTGGACATCTGCTTCATCCTGCTAGCTGTACCAGAATCTCTGCCGGAAAAAATAAGACCTGCTTCGTGGGGATCTTCTATATCGTGGGAGCAGGCAGATCCTTTTGCAGTAAGATGCACTTCACTAAGTAATTATTAAATATTTCGTGATAAATAAGTAATAATTATTAGTTGCAATTTGTAAGCTTGAGAAGTCTTCAGTTTTACTAGTAGCTTGACTGTTCAGTATACCACAGTCTCTGTTCTCTGTTCTTGCTCATAAAGATCTAACTACATTTAAGAAACAAAATAAAACCAAACTTTGTGGATTAAATAATTCTAGATTTGAAAATAATGTTTAGTGTGAAATCCAAAGGGACCATACTTTAATTTTTCTAATTTAGGTACTCTATACTATTGCAAAGAGAAATGCTGAATTCTTATTCCTCGAAAGCCAGTATATAAATGTTTTACATATTCACTTTATAATTCTACTTTTGACAGTATCTCCCCCTACTCTTGATTTCCATTTTGGTTGTATGTGATTTCTTTCTAATAGAGAATGGATCTATAATGCCTGATTTTTTTATAGGTTTATATAGAAAGGGCTGAAACATACTGTGCAATCTTTGTAGTAACTTGTTCACTTACTCACTCTGTTAATTTTTTTGTTACAGCTTGGTATCTTAAGAAAAGAGGGAATGATTTTTCCTCATTAGATGTTCTGGGAGCTGGTTGTGAATATTGAGAGACGAATGGCATACTTGAAAGACTGCAGTTACAGAATTCGTTTTCCACAATTTATTTGTTCCTTAAAGCAATTAATATAGTCGGTGGAAAAAGTATAAGAAGTGTATATTATTTGCTAGTATCTTTCAAAACAAATTATTATTATGGAGATCTACTAGAAGACATTCGGTATTTCCCTTAAAATTATATAACGCTGTTTTTGGGGAATAGTTTTGACTTGGCACTGAACAGTAGCTCCAAAATCTTAATGGAAACTTTAGCAAGGAATTGAGTTCTCCAAAGTGTGTATAATGAGATTGTTAGTGACTTAAGGTTCAACTTAACAATATCCATGTGCAACTGTTTTGATATATATGCATGCACAAAAAAGAGAATCTGCCCTTCTTTCTTTGTGCTTTCATTAGAGGTTGTGTAAATGTTTCAATACCTACTTTTTTTTTTTTTGTTTTACAGTCTCTGAAGAAAGTTAGAAAAGATCCTACAGTTCTCCCAATCTGCATTACAGTGTTTCTCTCATATCTCCCTGAGGCTGGCCAGTATTCTAGTTTCTTTCTGTACTTGAGACAGGTAAATGTTGGTTTCTTCACATCTTACTAAGGATGTTTAAATAAGTATTCCCTATGACTTCTTTCTTGTTATAGACTTTGCTCAGAGACCTGTTTTCTGACAAAGTAAAGCTTAAAATTAAAGGCAAGATGTTTTGCTAAGCCAAGAACTGAGTAACACTTGACTCCTGATGCATAAACCCTGCAATATCTTACACATATTTCCCTTAAGCAGGCCTTTGTTCTCATTCAGTGCAGTAGTTTCTGGGTCTGTCTTGAGGTGTGATTTTGCCTGTCAAAGACCTGTTGTGTTTGTGAGAAGGATAGAGAACTTCAATTTCTAGATCCATGACCTCGTCTCTCTCTGTTTTCTCTGTTTTTTAAGGCAGTTTTTTTTTTCCTTTATGGTTTTCTTGGCAAAGAGTCACAGATTATTCTTGGAAGTGAACCCTTTCTATGTGGATCCTGTATAAATCTAGTGTATAAGCAGAGATCAGTGTTTTTATTGAGAAGATCGTCACTGCTAGTAATTGCCCTGGATTGTGTTTGGCATTTGTTTTACACAATTTCTGCTTCTCTACAGATTATAGGCTTTGGATCTGCTAGCATTGCGGCATTTATAGCTGTGGTGGGCATTCTGTCCATAATAGCTCAGGTAAGCTTTGATCTTTATCGTGCTTCATTTAAGCTTATCTAAAAGCTTTTTACGTGCTCTAATGTGTTAGTATATATTACATTCATTAAATGTTGTATTCATGATACAGTCCATGTAAATTTCTTGCTTTGTATCAGGTTTCCTTAGAAATACTGGATCTGGACATCAGGAAAATAAAATTTGCTATATTTGGATCAGTAAATTCATTGGAACTCTGGCTTAAAATCATTAAAATTATGCAGGAAATTCATTACCAAATGCAAGGCATTCTGAAAGGGAAATGCCTTACTTTAAATAAAATTGCACTACTTGCATGTATTCAATTGGCTTATGCTATCAAACTTGCATACAAGCAGTATTTGCAGGGTTGCTTAGGCTCAAGGTTACTTGGAGGCTGAGGAGCTTTGTTATCTTCTTGTCATATTTCTTAAGTGGCAGCTGATAGCTGATTTTTCAACAAATCCTTTATGTCTTTTGTAAATCAAAGAGTTTTTATGGTGTGATCTTTGGTATCTTTATGGATACAGTTTGTTCCTGTTCTGGTAACAAGAGGAAGAATGGCAACGGAGTATATTGTAACCTTGCTGCCATTCTTAGTAGAATGGAGGTCTTACTATTTTGATGTAAACAACACATTCATCAAAGTTGACCAGTTTTACCGGTGTCAGCTGTGGCCTTCTTTAGCACTTCAAGTCATTATTTTAGTCTCTGTGCTGTGGTTTGTTCTGATGCTATTGTGTGCACTGATATTTGCCAGTCATACTTTATGCAGACCAGTATTTTTGCTAAAAATCTCTTAAGAGGGCTTTCCTTCTAGTTTGTAATTTTCAGTGTTAAAATGTGGAAAATCTATTGATTTTTGAGCTCTTTGAAGAGTATAGCTTGCTGAAATAATCTTTTCTTATTGACATAATCTTTGCTTCATGAATACTGATTTGTGTTGCCATGTTGGGTATCTCCAGAATGAACTGAACATATGAAGGTAGAATTACTGTGTTTTTTTTCTATGTAGTAGTTAAACTAAAAGTGAGGAACAAGAAAGCTAGGGTGAGCAGTTGTCCTTGGCTGGATGCCAAGAGCCCACCAAGTTGCTTCAGCATTCCCCATTCCAGCCAGACAGGGAAGAAAAACGAAGGTAAATAACAACTCTTAAGTGTAGATAAGGCAGTTTATTAAAGCAAAAGCAAAAGTTTAGGCATGCATGAACAAAGAGGGGAAAAAAAGGCTTATTTTCCACTTCCCATCAGCGAGCAGTGTTGAGCCACTGTCTGGGAAGCAGGGCTTCTGCACACGTAGCAGTTGCTCTGGAAGGCAAACATCATAAATAACAAATGCTCCATTCCTCCTCCTTTCCTTAGCTTTTATATCTGAGCTGATACCATCTGGGATGAGTTATCCCTTTGGTCAGTTTGGGTCAGCTGGCCAAGTTTTGATCCGTTCCAGGCTCTTACCCATTCCCAGTGTACTGATGTGGTGGGAATGTTGAGAGACAGCACTGATGCTCTGCCAGTTCTGCTCAGCAGTTGCCAAAGCACTGGTGTGTTAGCACCACCTACCCTCAGACCTCTGAGAGCTGCTGTGGGGAAATTAACTCCATCTCAGCCAGACTCAATACAATCAGGAAGAGAGATAAGAAGTGTATTTTGCTCTGCAGTCCTGGTTCCTTTTCTCTGTATTTTTACTGAAGCATTGCTGAGTTTCTCCTGTTAAAGAAAAATGTGTGGTCCACTAAGTGAGTCAAGTTGTCCATGTGGACTCTGCTTTACTAGGAAATATCTGCTTCTTGCTATGAGTATCTTGTTGTTGTATCTGAATAGGGATATCCTTCCCCCTCAGCAGTAATGCTTCTAACAAATACAAATACTGATCTTTGGTTAGGATTAGCTTCAGTGTGCAAATGAAAAGGCCCTATCAGTGATGTAAAGAGTCAGTAGAAAATGTAATTAATGGTGCCTAGGAATTGACTGAATTTTGGTGTATGTGCTGAAGGTGACAAAGCAGCAGGATTTACTTGTAAGTTTAAATGTAAATTTGCAAAATAATTCAGCTGACCTAAGGAGTTTACTTTGTTCTGAGCTAACAGTCTTTTTTCACTAGTATTTGTGGATGCTGGTAAATTCAAGTCATGTCCAGCCTGCACTATCTTTGCTTGGTAACCGCTTTTGTTTTGTGGAGTGCTCTATTCTGTAATAAAATAGGTTTGTAAAGGTGAAAATGAAAGCCTTGGAAATAGACAGTGTCATCTAATGTATGTAGAGAAGGCAATACATATGCTTCTCGATGTCCCATGGTAGTAACCTTTTAAGAGTTAAGAATAGTTGTACATTAAATGTTGAAATCTCTGACCTGTATTTTGGGCTTAATATAGGAGAAGTAAGAGGATAAATGATATTAATTTCCTCATCATTTGAAAGGTCTGAATTACTGTGCATAGGAGAAATTACTTTAGCAAGTCTGACTTTTTAAAACAACTTTTGGTTGAACCAATTTCTCTTGCAGACTGTGTTTCTCAGTATGTTGATGAGATCTATAGGAAACAAAAACACGGTTCTTCTTGGCCTTGGCTTTCAGATCTTTCAGCTGGCTTGGTATGGTTTTGGATCTCAGTCTTGGTAAGCATACATTTTGGTATGTACACACTTGTTAAGGAATTGAAAAGTTTTTTTCCTAGGAAATTCTACTATTTAATTCTGTTGTCATGGGTATTTAAGTGTTCTGTGAATTAAGCATTCCCATTTTCATTAAGCATTGCACTACCAAAATTTGGTCTGTATTTTGCATATGTAGAAACCATAGAATTTCCTGTGCATACAGCTCTTTTGAAAAGGGAGTCATTGCAACATTTTGTTCCACTGAGTATTAAGTCTATGAATGTTGTTAAAACTTTGTCTTAAACTTACTAGCTAATAAGTAGCCATATTCTCTCTAGTAATTCCACTAGACCTATTTTATCCATTAGGTATTGGACCTATACTTGTTTTTGTTTTTCTAACATGTTCTCTTGCTCCAACTATAATTAGTCTTAGAAACTGTCTGGAGTTTCTTCTCTTGGAAAAACTGTCTTTAGGTAGAGACAATTAGAACCATAAGATGGAGCAATTTCTTTACGAAGTGTCTCCTACTGAGAGGAATGTGTACTTGTTGTTTATCTGAGTACTTCCTAGTCAGTTGTAGAAGCTAGAGAATTGGATCACTGGAACACCCTGGGAAATTGTTCCTTTGTACAGTGTTCGGAGAGGAAAGCCCACATCATTCCCGTTCCTCTCTTCTTCTCTGCTAGGATAGAATCAAATCAATTGTGCTTCTGTTCCAGCAAGTTCAGAATAATATATGAGAGGAGAGCAGGAAGATAAACAGATAATTTCCAGTCTTTATGTATTTTAATAAGGATATTTTGAAAGGGAATTAAGTATTAAATAAGGGTGCCCTTGTGGTCCTCTTGGGAGTGTGGGGAGTAGTTATAAGGGCAGTCTCATTTTAATGAATGAATGATGTATTTAACACAGGATGATGTGGGCAGCGGGAGCTGTAGCAGCAATGTCAAGCATTACATTCCCAGCAATTAGTGCTCTGGTTTCACGAAATGCAGAGGCAGATCAACAAGGTGAGTATTGGATCAGTTGCTGTTTGTGCATCAGAATGTTTTTTGTCTAGAAAGCAGAAGAGTTATCTAGGTGTACTTTTCAAGTTATCTTTGTAAGTTTTCACTTGGGAGTACCTGTGGAAGTTTGCCAGTCTATGTAGACAGGAAGGAAATGCATAAATGTATCATATTTGCATCGTAAAACACATAATCTCTGATGAGCTATTTCTTTCTTTTCTTTCTGTAGAAGTACTATGAAGTCAAAAAAACTTCCTCTTTTTTTCTCTTTCTTTTATTATATGCGGTATTCTCTAGGTAGACAATGAAGATTAATGTAACAATACTACCTTTTTAATTGCACATTTTTCCAGATTGAAGTAGATGTAGGAAAGAAGCTTCTTTTTTTGTAGAAACGTTGGCCCTGTTTGATACAATAATTGAGATTTTCAAGGAATAGAAAAGGATGCCAAAGTAAATGCCAGTTAATCTGAGAAAATACAAAATTTACTGGTTTTGATGTGAAAAGCAGTGTACAGTCAGAAGTTACTCCTCCTTTATAGTGTAATGAGAAGTCATCACAAATTAAAACAGTTACTAAAAGAACTGAATTATTTTGTCATTTAAAAATGCCATACATATAAATTTTAAGTATCAGTTATACAACATGAAGTTGTACAGCATAAAGTTAGGTAAATGCAGTTAATCTGAGAAGTAAAAGGAGATGCTGTTTCATGAGGGTTTCTGCTGAAAGATGCAAAAGATAGGATTTTACATGGGTTTTTGTAATTATACCCTTCTCACCAGTTTTTGTTCGAGACATTTTAAAGATTTTTGAAGACTTTTTTTCTATTTACATGAGGAAATGACTATTTTAGTTAAGCTGACAGAAGCCATTGAGCTTTGATTTCTACATAGAGGAAGCTGGTGTTAATAGCTAAGCTTTCAAGATGGAGGTTTTGCCACCTAGTGGCATGAAGATTTTAAACTTTCATATCATCAATCTATGAAGTAAAAACTTGGACAGCTATCTTTTTTGCATGTTTTCTTTTTCTCCCATTTTATAAGCTACTGCCTTAAGAACGAAGCAGATTATTAATATTGTAAAATAGCATTTTTAGACTTACTATGTGAAGTTAATATCATCAAAACACTGTTTGCACTGTTGTCACAATCACTTAGTGAAGTCAAAACAGAAATATGCCTATAGCACTCTGATTAATCAAGCTTTAAAATGAATCCAGTGTAAAACTGCAGCCAGTCAAGTATTGTGAATTTACTGCTGTACACTTAATTTACTGCCCTGATTAATTTACTTGATACTTAAATAAATACTGGTCAAAATTTGTGTGTATTTTCCCAATCACAGTTCTTAACATTTAGGTACATTATTCTAAATTTCACTTGAAAATAAATTGAATGGGAACAACATTTAAACTCTGCTGTCTTCGCTATCTTCATTGTAGGCTTTGAATGAGAGTGGAAGAACTGTAATATAAAAAATTAAAGCTGCACATAAATTTCTTAGTCATAATAATGAAATATTATACAATAATAAATATCATAGTTCTTCCAATAATCTGTAATATAGTGACAGAACTGTGATGATGCAGAGGATTATTTTAATCTGACAGATCTGTCTTCAATGTATTTCCTACTTTAATGTAATAATAATTATGATACGCTCTATTTTGGAGCAATCATTAAAGTACACTCAGAGCTCATGGCCTGAGCATTTTTTCTTTGATTAAAAAAAAAAAATCTTACTTTTTTTTTCCTCATTAGGTGTTGTCCAAGGAATAATAACTGGAGTAAGAGGACTGTGCAATGGCCTGGGACCAGCACTATATGGCTTTATTTTCTTTCTCTTCCATGTGGAACTCAATGAATTGCTACCTGATAACACTTCTGAAAAGAAAGCAAAGCAGAATCCTGTTGATAAGGTTAGTTCAAAATTTGATTGGCAGCTTACTCTGTAGGAGTCATAGGGCCAGAAATCAGTCCTTTTGGTTGATTTAAAATCTTCGTATCTTATTCGTAAACTACTTAATTCTTGCTTTTCAGTTTTATTAAATTATTAAGATAGCTCATAATTTAAATGTGATAGTAAATATTTAGATTTAAAGTAGTAGCAGCATTGGTTTCAGTATTGTAACAGTATCAGGTAACTTCATTTGATGTAAATTTAATGGAACTTAAGTTTGAGGTTGCATCAGTATGATTATCCACAGGAAGCCCTTACAGCAAACAGTGGAGTTGTAGGCAGTGTTGGAGGGTAGTAATAACACTTGGCAATGCAATGACAAAGGGCAGCTTTTGAAAGATTTTTACTCCTCTCAGTGAAACCACAATCATGTAATACTCAAAAGCTGCTCAGATGAATTAGCTGTTACCCTACAAATGAAGGTGTATTAATTTGTGAAAGTTCATTTCTTCTTTAAGTATTTGTGTACATAGCAGCTGTGTTTTTGAAATGTTAATATACTTTATATGTACACATCATCAGCTGAAAATTTAGGCCTCTGTAACAAGAACTGAGGCAAGGAAAATACCCTGTTACTGTATACTTACGTTCAGCTACTTTCTCACTTTATTTGAAAATAGCTTCCACATTTCATTTGGTAGAATAAATGTACATTGGACTGACAAGTTTCACCCTCTGCTTTATCTAGTTTTAGTTTACACAGATACAGAAAAGTGGTTAAAGATTAAAAAAAAGCTGGATTGTTGACACTTCTTTTGTAGAGGTTTGTCATCAAACTTGGCTGATTTAAAATTTATCTTAAAATCTTTCTGGTGTTTGTTTTTAGCTAGGGCTATGAAATGTGGATAAGTTTTGTTTTTGAAGTTTAAAATAAACTGCTTACAAGCAAGAGAGAATAGCTCCAAATGCTAAGTTGTTATACATGGATAACATGTCTCTGTAATGAGAATGGTCTCACTGTTACTTTGCTCACCCATATATTGGTTTTTTGAGATGCTTGTTTATTTGGCTAACTTGATTCTAGAGTATCTCACCCAAATCTTAGTGAAGATAAGATTTATTGAGTATTTTTATTTCTGGATGTTGAAACCTTATTCTATTGATGTTCAGAGGACTCTTGTTGATTTCACAGACATGTTGCCTAAAGCAAAAAAAAGTTGCAAAAAGGCATCAAGTCAACATCTGTTTCATTTGCTAGGCAATCATACTGTCAATTGACAATTTTATGTGGTTTTGGTTTTTAGATCAGCATGGAGATCAGGTAAGGAATTTGTGGGGATTTTTGATGCAGAAAATTCACTTTACAGTGCGTACATGAACCTGTTTGCACAAATTTTGTAGTCCCCGTAAATATGTCTCTCATGATCTCCTGCCTTTGTGGTGTAGTTCATAATGCAGAAGTCAATGCTTGAAACATGAATTCTTTATTATGCTTTTTTTCCTGTAGATATCTATCATTCCTGGTCCCCCCTTCCTGGTTGGAGCGTGCATTGTTCTTCTGGCTTTTCTAGTTGCCTTATTTATTCCTGAGAGCAGCAAAGCCAGCAGTACCAAAAAACACAGCAACAGCATCAGCAGTAGTCTGAGTAACAACCTAGACCAAAGTAATGAAGAGGACATTGAACCATTGCTGCAGGATAGCAGTGTATGAAGGCTAAATCCTGAGGGGCCTGTGGAACAAACTCATGCACTGACTTGTGCTCTGGAAGCTTGGTGGGAGGTACAGAGTATGTTGCCTTTTAGAGGAAGGCAGCTGTGACAGGAGGTCACTTGCTGTATGATACTTGAGGTTGGTGTCAAGCTTGGAGGAGTGGTTTTTTAGAGCAGCGGGTCACCAACTGGTGTGATTCTACCCAATACTGGACTGCAAATGCTGTGTCAAATTCTGATACTGGGTAGAAACCTGAATATAGAGACAGAATTTTTTTAAATTTTGAATATTTAGTTCCCAAAATTACAAGGTAATGCAAAATAAACAGGTTTGAGCCAGAACAATTTCTGCTATCACTATAATAGGTTGTTCTGCATCTCTGATGCCTTTTTGTTGCATCTATGCCACTTGCAGTCTTGGTGGTATGGGAGGCACTGATCTCTATGTAGTTTTGCTACCTGAAATAGTGGTTATCAATGAAATGATCAAATATTATTTACCAACAAGTAGTCCAGTAGTTACCAGAAAGTGGTGGTGAAACTGAGATGGCAGAATTCTGAATGTGTGTGATCAGTACTTACCCATAAATGAAGGTCATACAGAAACCCTAAAACCCACATTATAGAATAATCAGTTTTGTGCAGTTAAAGTGAGTCCAGATGGCACCCAAGAACCAGGTCCCATTAATGTTTTGCTTATGAAAAATGAAATTTTAATTTTAAAATGAGCAATGTCAGAAATACACACACTTCTGAGTGGGTGCCAGAGTACTTTACATCAAAATATATATGTATGTACTGCATTTTGTCACTTTATCTGTCATATAAACTAATTTTTCCTATTAATTCCTTTCACCGCTGCCTTAACTGCTTCTTAGTATTCAGTTAATAATTATGTTCAGCCTTCATATCACTGTCTTACCTGCTGAATATCATGGATATATTCATATCATTTTTTTTTCCTAAAAGATTCTTCAGAGGAGTTATGAATTGTAACAAATGTGCTGATTTTTAGAGACATTTTATAAAGAAGACAGAGATTTATATGTATTTTGCTGCAGTGTAAATGGACTATTAAACCCAACTTTGATGAAGTACTCCTATGAATGTTTTATATGTATGCAATATTTGTAGATATTTGTAAGGAGTTTTAATTTTTCCAGATGGGGTGCTGTGTAAATCATGTATTTATAAATGTAATGAGGGTACAGACAGTTATACAACAGTTACACAGTTTTTTAAAAGGATTGTGTATTGACTGAACAAATTTTAAAAATATATGTTTTTTAACTTGTTTCACACTGAGCACATCTAAGAAACCTTTTGTACTATGTAGGTTGGTTTTCAAGTTAATAAGCTTCCTAATGCATAATAAATATAAATATTAAGCTTTCTAGGTTTCATGAGTAAGTGTCTGTTCTTCCAAATTCACTGTTGTGCCTACACTGCTTCAGAACAGAAGTGGGTTTATCCTAGTGTTGGATAACAGTACTTGAATTCCTCTTCTGTTATGTTGTGTCTGTGTCATCAGGAGTGGTGAAAAGCATGCTTTGCTTAGAAATTCCTTTGGTATCTGACATGGTATCCACTGGGGTAGAGAAGTGGAGAATAAAAGTACAAAAAAAACCCACGAGAGTAATTTCTGGTCTGAATGGTACTGCAGAATTAATATGCTTTTTCTGAGGATGCTTAGGTGGCTGTTTTTCTTTGAATTTCTTGCAGGTCAAGCCTGGGTTTTTATGCTGGATAATCTTTTTTTGCTGCAGGCCAGACTGTAGTTGGGTAGGTTTTATGTGATCCCAGCTTAGAATGTCTTAAACTTGATATATGGAATAAAATACAGTATGTTAATGATGAAAGTAGCAGTTGTCAAATTTATTACCGCTTGCAGTATCCCAGCAATGGATCAGATTTTTGAAGCAGAATCTCAGAATCACAGAATGGTCGGAAGAGACCTTTAAAGATCATGAGACAGGGACATCTTTCACTAGAGCAGGTTGCTTGGAGCCACCCTGTCCGACCTGACCTTGAACATTCCAGGACTTTCAGGAATGAGGCATCCACAGCTTCTCTGGGCAACCTGTGACTGTGCCTCACTACCCTAATTGCAATGTCCAATCTAAACCCTTTTCCTTTTAAAACTCTTACACTTTGTCCTGTCACAAGATGCCCAGGGAATTGCCGCCTCCTTTCCTACAAGCCTTTTTTATATATTGAAGGGCTTCAATATATGAAAGGAGCCTTCTCTGCTGGCTGAACAACCCTAGCTCTCTCAGCATGTCTTCACAGGAGATGTACTCCAGTCCTCCAATCATCTTTGTGGACTCCTCACTCCAACACTTCTATGGTTTCCTGTGCTGGGGAGTCCAGAGCTGGATGCAAAAAAATATTTTAAGCATGCACCCTTACTCTATATAAATTATTATATGTACTACTCTGCTAATTAAGTACACAATAAAAATGTAAAAGGGTAAGCTATTGATTAGATAAACAATTTCCAAATATTTTTATGAGCAGTATAAAGTATTTTTCTGTTCCCAGTAGAAAATGAGTAAATGATGCTCAGAAATACCTGATGCCTCATTATTTTTAGAAATTTTTGTTCAACACTGTGGTACAGAGATGCCAAGATTTGGTTCTATGTTCAACTTATCTTGATTTTAAACTTTAATATCTATCTAATATTTGTTTTTAATATTTGACATTACTGAAAAAGATACCTCACAAAGATACTGATCCAAATGGAAAGTGTGTTGAAGGTTGTGCTTACTAAATCATGATGCTCATTTTTCAGTCCTTCCCACTGCTTATTTAAAGATGTATTAATATTCAGGTTAATACTCAACTAGCGAGTTTCCATTTTCCCTAATGTCAGTTTCAATTAGTTTGCAAATTCAGTTGGATTTGCAAACTAATTGAAAAGCCTTGAATTTTTGTGTTGTTAACAAATGGATTGAAAAACTTCCCTCTGGAAAATTATTTAAATGGGTTAGAAAGTAACTTTCCTGTACAAGTGTACAGACAGTAGAGGTTTTTGTGGATGACACTTCAGCACTTCTTTTTGCAACAAAATTGCATGATGATAGAAACATTTTCAAACTTCTGTTTTCAAAATGCTCCCTTCATACATTAACTTTATTTTAAACATAATTTTCTTGCTCATTGTTATAGAACATCATCATTAATCTTGAAGAGACACATTAAATGCTTTTATTTTTCAAAAATATTAGCATGGTACTGTCAGGCCCTTTTCATCACAGAAAAGGTCAGATGTGGAACAATTGCTTTTCTTTTTGTGAAAGAAAAATGTTAAGTTTGACATGGGATAACCAGGGAACTCCCGTAGTATAAAAGACTTTCATGATAACTCCATGTTTCCAAAATATTGTAAAGATTCTAATATTGAAAGGTCTTGTTTTTTATAAAATTAACCACATTGATACACTGATAACATTGTGTGCTTTTGTCTCCAGTTCATTTGCGGCACCAGCTTGCCCATGAGTGATCCAATGAATAAATTTCACTCTTGCTATAACCTTATCCTTAGATCCCTTTTTTATTCTATTCAAAGTAGCCACTTCATTATTGATTACACTTGTACAGTTTTTTCACAAAACAGAATTTTTAATAAAGAAAAAGTTTACTGTTGAGCAACTACTTTTCCCATTACATCTTTTTGTTAGGGATTGACAAAAAAAGTTGCTCTTTATGTACTTTGCCACGTAAAAAAATCTAGCAAGTACCATAAACTGAGACAGGTTAGGTACACTTGTAGTTTCAAATCTCCCACAACACATAGCTTGTTCTAATATTTGTTTCTTCAAACCTTCAGCAGCATTTGTCATGAAATTAGTGAAATACTGGATTGAATATCACAGGACTTTCAACTTCGCTGAAAAAACTTACAAAGGTTCTTCATGTCGTGGATGGCTAGTCTGTAAATGCTCTGTTAATCCTTGTGTCTCCATACTATTGTTAGCTAATGCCTAAAGATAAAATATACACTCAAAAAGACATTAATTGTTAGCAATAACACTTGTAAATTTGTATTTCAAATACTTGCCTTGATAGTTTTCAATTTGTTTGGCCAACTTTTTCCTCAAATCTGACTACATTGTCAGTGATTACCATGCAAAGTGGTTGATGAAGGACTTAGACTCGGAACAGAGGTACCACCTCTGCAACTTGACTGTGCTTTCATCTTCAGTCTGCAGGGTTTTTTCCCAGAACCTTTTTGAGAGACTGGGTTAGTTCAGTTGCAGATAGGTAATGTAGTCTGCAGATCCGCTTAACTGGGCACATGTCAATATGTCAATACACTGAAAGTGAAGGAATGAGTGAGGGTGTCACTGTCAACTCCTTTCTGCATTGTGAAGCACCACTGTTCCTCAAGGATACCTTGTGTGCTGTCTACTTTAAGTGTGACCATCTGGTATACACACCAGATGACTGTGCAGTGTCAAGATATGTATTAATACAGTTTGTAATTCTTTCTTAATACTTTTAGATGGTAAATAAAATACTTTTATTTTAGGTAAAAAAATCAGCAATAACTAATACTTTCCTCCTTGTACCCTTGAGGTGTTTAAACTCCAGGTAGGAGACCATTGCTCCAGAGCATGTTTTACTGCAATGTAAGAACATGCGTCACTTCCTCTGGGTGGTAGTGGACATGTTTCTTTGGGGAGCTGCTGGTTTCTGCATTGAGCTGTGATCCAGAGAAACAGAGTTCTAGTTGTTTCCATGCAATTTACATTTCTTGGGTTTTTTTAAATTTTATTTTTTCAGGAGAAATCAAACACAGTCTTCCCCTCCACCAAAAAAGAAAAAAAAAAAAGCAGGGAAAGACATGATGAGTAACAGTGCGAAGATCTGGAAAACTATACTTGGGAAACTTCTTTCCTTCTGTGCTCAGAAATTTTACTCTTCTATGTAAATGCATTTATCATGAAAACATGATGCTACTGTATTGTGATTTTAATATACTAGAAGATCATCATAAAACCTGTGATAAATAAAACTATGACTTAGATTGTTTTAACAAGCATGTTAAGCAATCTGTTATATATACTAGCGTCAATATGTCCCCTAACAAGAAGAGAATTTTATTTAAGACGTTTAAAAATTTTGGTCATACTTTTCTGTTGTGGTCCAAAAGCTTTCACTTACAGAACCTGCCAAGGTCAGTTGGCTAAGCTGAGACACTCCTAGTCAACCTGAAAAAGTTGGTGAACCAGGATGAGTAGATCAGCACAATAGCCTGTTTTTTATGTAATTGAGGAAACTGAGCCTGACGTCTAGTCCTCTGTTTAGTGGTATGCTGTCTCATGGGTTCCATCTCAGGAGCTTGGTGGTGAGATTGATCTAAGAGTAAAATCTTGAATCCAGCATGTGTAAAGAGCTAAATTAAATCAGCTTTTTTTTTCCTAGACAATTTCTCTTGAGCAAGTCTTACAGACTTCCATTGCCTAAAAAGAGTAGTCTTGCTCTGTTTTCTAAAAGAACACTGTAGTAAGAGAATGAAGATGATGGGCAAGGTTCAGGGTACAGTCCCAGGCCTAGCACTGCTACTCTGCTGCCCTTGCAGTCTGTTTTCTGTTGCTATAAAGTGCCTTTTTGTATTGCATTTTCAGCACTAGCACCTTAAAGTAAATGTGCTAAAATTCTTCCTTAATTCGAAAGTAAATGCTGCTGAATCTCTGAGAAGTGCAGAGCTGCATGATTTAAGTGCAATCGACCACATTACGTGTTAGCAGTTTGGGAGTCAATATTTTTTTATAGTCCTTTTTTTTCTGTTGACATGAAAAAATGGCCACTTCTGATTGCATACCCCAGTGAGAACTTTGGCTTATGGATTTCAGAAAATTGCTTGTATCTGAACTGTCCCTTGACTGACGCCTGATGTATACCTCAATGCTTATGTGTCAATACAATTGTGTAAGAAACAGACTGTAAAGAAAAGTGTGCTGCTAGCTCTGCTCATCTGGATGTAGGCAAAAAGCTGCTCAGCAGGACCTCATTTAATGATGATGCAAGGAAAACTGATGGTGAGCATCAGGCAGGCAACACAGTTCATGACAAATTTCTTTTCTATACGTGGAAAGTGTTGATCTTGAAAACTTTGCAGTGGTTGTATTGTTTTGTCCAGAAAACCTGTTTTATAGGAAGTTTTTCTTCTATGGGCAATTTTCCCCCTTCTCCTCTAGCTTTGCAGAGTATTTTTAAGCATATTTTACACTTTGTAGCAAAATACTGCAGTTTTTTCTGAAAGTCCTGATAAGTGTTTTAGCATACGTAGATACCATTTTTGATAACTTGATGCCATTTCTCAGTTCAATGATTCAAACATCCTCTGTAAAGCAGTGAAGGGGGAAAAAAAACCAAAACATGACAAAGTTGTTCTAGTAATGGACTGAAGTGTTAAGCACTGAAGAAGAAAATTAAACATGCAAGCCTAAGCATCTTTCTGTGTTGTTTAAAGTCCAAAAGCAGCTTTTTCTTGCTGTCTTACTTCTTTATGCCTGCATAATAAACAAAATATATTTTTTCATCACTGGTGTCATCTCTAACTGGCTTATAAATAACTGAAACATCAAACTTGCCCAGCTGCCTAGTGGTAGTATGCGTTGTCCTGGTTTGAAGGACAGGTGTCTGCCTGTCTGCCTGTAAAGGCAGGAGCTTCTCTTTGAAATGGAGAATGTAAACCCCCTTCCTCCAAATTATTATTATAATTTTGAAATTACGGGGCTGTCAGGCAAAGATATGGGAATTAGAAATCACAGTTATTTAATAGGAAAATTGAAATAGAAATACATTATTACAAAGAACAATCCCAAAACACTGACAGAGTCAGAATACAACCTGTCACCCTGTCAGTCAGGGTGTGGGTAGCAGCCCCATTAAATGGTGGCTACAGTCCTCCTGCAGTAGCAGGTGTGGTTCAGCTGAAGCAGTGCTCCTGTAGAAGGAGCAGTTTTCCTCTGAAGGTCCAGAGATGATGTGGAAAGGTCCAGCTTTCCTCTGGAATCCAGTGGAAAGAAGGTGTCTTGGTTTCAAAATCTCAGTTTTTATCTAGGTAGGAAAGGCTTGGCTCCTCCCCCTGGCTGGAGCATCTCCCAATGGGATGATGTAATTTTATCAGTCATACAGTGGGACTCAATGGGCCAGCAGCAGATGATATCTTCCTGGAGGAAGGATGGGCTGTGGAAAAGATAAAGATTACTGCCCCACCTGGTTTTAAAGATGGCTCATTAGCAGATAATGTGTACCATGGTGATAAGGAGCACTGCCCCACCCGGCTTCAACAGATAGTGATAGAATACACATTTCTGGTCACATCCTGTATTGCAACCCAAAACAGTTGTGCTCATGCTTAAATGCATTGGGAGTGTTAATTCAGTGCAGCTAGTGGTTTCTGAAAGTTTGAAACGTGTTTAAGTAGAATAGTAGCATATTTTAAGTACAATATTTAAAGATACATTCAAAAGGTGTACATTATATAATTTTTAACACTGAAAAAAATAAAAGGAAGATTGAGAAATAGAAATATTCACTAGACTATGCCACTTAAAGCTAATTGCATTCTGCATATCCTTGTCAGGCACACATTTTGACCTCAGAGAGATGTTGCAGGCCTCTGTGCAGTCATTAGAGGAGAAAGCTGTTTGCAGAGCTGATAATTTGTGGCTTCAACTGAGTGTTTAAGGATTTAATCTTCTTGGACAATAGATTTCCATTTTTCCTCAAGAAGTAAGCTTTCCCTACAATGAGTTAGCTTTCATTTTTCAGACATGAAGGCATGTTTGGGAAAGCACCTTGGGAAATACAGTGCACTAGAAACTCTTAATGATCCTGGAACAAAGTAATCAAAAATAAATTCAGATTTTTTCTCATTTTTAGTACAAATCACAAAAATCAGGAGATGTTGCAAGATCAATACAAGGACCTAATACTTAGTGTTTCAGAATAATTCTGAAATTATTTGTCTGTGTATGAAATGCATCAACAGCACCGCAGCTGCCCTTCCTGAAGGTGACAGGAAAGAAAAATGTGATAAAGGTCAGACTGTCAGGCAGCCTATTATGAGCAAAACACTTTCCTAGGATAGAGCCTCGCCAAGAGTGGGCTGGTGCCACCTTGACATTACAGCGTCTGTCAAAAGGAAAAACAACTCATGACTCCAGGTAATAACTGAAGGTAGTAAAAACAACTCATTTGCCCGATTTCTTCCATCTCTAGGGGGAAAAATACATCAAGCTACCATGTAGCAATCATATTAAAAAGTTCTGCACAGTGGCCTCAAGCAGTTGGTTGAGGTCTTTTACTTTATTATGAAATACACAAAAGTAAAAGCTTATCTCTAAGTTTGTGGAAGGAGCCCATGGTAAATATATTTAAATTTATTTGGTTCTATTCAGTGTTGAATATTTGGAGAAAGAGCAATAAAAATGGAACTGTAAAGATTCCATGTCTACCTTTTAAAATTTTCTTCTAAAATAGGATGAGTTTTTTTCCTGATTGCAAAGAATCCAGACTCAACCTAAGAGTTTCAGCTTACGTTGTTGTATTTCTAGCATGATTACTAGAAATACCAACCTACCTAGGGCAGAGTGCAAATAAGGTAATTAAGTGTATTAAAAATGCATTTGAGATAGGATGGTATTACTGAAGAAAGAGAAGGAAAGAAGACAGCATAACTTTCTAATCAACTGAATTTTCAAACCTGATAGAAAACCTCATGAGGCTTATCTGGATAAAGCTACATGAAAGATTAGCACTGGTTGCAGAAAATATTGCTAATACCATTTTGATAAAAAGTGTTTTTCTTGAAGACCTAGGTTTGAAATGTTTTTGACACTACATTAGTCAATGATTTTGGTGAAGGTTATATCTGAAATATACCTAGATTTTTGAATTTTAAAAATTTGAATCAAAAGCCAATAAGAAAATCTGCACAGCAAGCTTGGTCTCTGAAAAATGAGAAATGGCTTTCAAAGAAGAGAATTCAACCCCATCTCACATATTCACTCTCCTCATACTCCATATGCCACAAATTTACAAGAAAGAGACGAAAACTTACACCTTCAGATAACTTATTCTTTAAAGATGGAAGGCTCCAACTGCCACAAGTCTCAGGTGTCCATTTAGCAACTGATTCCAGTAGGATACACTTAACTACAGTGCTGCAAAAACATCTTTTATTTATTTGTTTATGCTGCAATATTATTTTTGCCCTTAGATGACAACTCTTTTCTGCCCATGCAACTTTTGAGGAGGTTTGTAGCAGTTGGTACATGACAGCGTTTAGCAAATACCTGTGCTTTAATTGGAGTGTTCAGATGCTTGTTATCAAAGGAATGCTAGTTTGTTGCTTTCTTCTGTGGCTTTTGTCCTGCATAAAAAAAATACCTGAAAGTCTAAGGAAAGGCTGACACAGGGGTCCAGTTTGGAGCATGGAATGTGCTGATCACTGAAGACTTTAACTGCATCACTTAAACTGCATTGTTTCTTTACTGCCTAAGGTTGTGATGATAATCTCATTGGCAGGAAGGACTGAAAGTTGTCTGTCACTGCTAGTAGCAGATGTCTAGAAAGCTTACTGTTAAAAGTAAAAAAAATCAGAAAATCTTGATTTTTGTTTTCAGAGCGTTAGCTTTCACATTATGGTCTCAAGAGTACTGTAAGGTACAGGTGTCTTTG